>JABEVY010000282.1:0-116681 GCA_013364935.1 Fusarium anthophilum | reverse complement strand
GTTTAATACTTATATAATCTTAATAATTTTAATTAATAAACTTAATCTTTATTTTAATCTTTTAATAATTAATAAACTTAAGTAAACAGAGCTTTTTACTTATTACTTCTTTAAATATAAATCTTTTTTAAAAAATATAATACTAATAAACTCTTAATTATTCAAAAACAGTAAAAAACACCATTGGGCCATTCTCAGCATCATACGCTCGTGTCCAGTATGTTGTTTTAATATAACCAAAAGCCGAGTTTTCAAATATCTCTATTGCGTCATTGATGCTTGGCTCATGGACACAAATTCCAATGGCCAAAGCGGGCGTATTTTTATATTCAACAGCCCTGGCAGTGTATTCAGTGTCGCATTTGATCATATCACTCAGGATACGGTTTGCAAACGAGTCATTGCTCCAGTCCTGTAGCAAAGACTCACATTTCAGCTCAATGATGTACGGCGACCCGCCAAAAGGCGTGTAAACGATGTCGGCGCGTGTCTCATCTTTATCGGCGTCCTTCACATCTTCGTAGACCACCTCTTCACGAGCTACGTTCCCGCCGAGTTGGTCTTCCAAGTATATTGCCAGCTCGACTTGAGCATACCCTTCCCATCCGCCTTTGTGCGCATGGATACGGGAAAGTGGTCTCGACGCCGCCCAGTCAGCTATCTTTTTAATAAGAGGCTGGGCAGTCCTATATGAAACACAGGTTAACTCGGTCGATCCTTTAGTTGCAACGGGCCGTCAGGCAAGACCTACGCATATTTTTGCTCCGGCATCTCGTCGTTGATGAGATATGGAGAGTCGAAGCAAGTTGATTAATCGTCGTCACCGGTATCAGAGACGCGGCAAAGCCCAAATCAGAGGCAGAAAGTGTCGTGTAGAGAGGCGGGGGAGTCAAGAGCAAGATAGAGCAGTAAGTAATGACTATGGGAAAGCATAGTAAAAGGGTCGTGGCCAGCACCTCTTATAAGTACGAGTACTGTGACCTTCGAGGCCAGGTAACGACCTCACCCATTTGAGCCCATCAAAACACAAGATTGAGGAATACCGGTATTTTCCTCTAGGACTACCAATGCACTGTGCAGGGTGATTCAACGCCACGCCCAATAAGAAGAGGAATCGACCCTCTGGAAGCCAGACTATTACGCTTCGGTGTCACATACCGGACTACAGGAGGGTATATCTTCGATACAAACCCTCTGTGTTTGTCTAGTCCGTACTTCCTGGCTACACCACTTTCGGAACTCGAGCCGATTTCAAGCATGGGAATGTGATGGGACTAGGTGGCTGAGTCCTTAGTAGTCTACTCATGAGGAACGCTGTACAAGTCCTATCTCTTTCTTTTCACTCTAATCATTCTTTAATTTCTATAGCCGCGTTTTGCCCAGCAACGCACCGTGATTGGCGTCGTAAGTTCTGCTGGTCTCGTAATACGTTGACAGTCTAGATCACTTATGTTTTGGTTTCAGGTAACCACCACTCAGCCACATTCTTGAAGGTGTTTAGCGTATAGTGCCTACCTTTTCTTGATTGGCCAGTGGAATTAACCCTCCGAAACCTTGAGAGGAAAGCCCACCTGCCGTTAGCGCTCTTGGTCGATCATGCCATTTCTCCACTATAGCAATGGCATAAAACTTCAGGCTGTCTAACGAGATATGGAATATAGTTAAAGCTACGCGTGATATCGCCTGCATTATATTGCATCATAGATTTGATACTTCCTAAGACATAATGCCAGGTACAGACCTCATTTATCCTCACAACCCGACATCATAATCACTAGTAGTCTGACCAGACCGCATTCGATTGATTTCAGCTTCTCCTGACAAGCCACATTAACCGCCTTAGTCTCAACGTGGAATTAACCACTAAGATAACACCATTTCAACATCTTTTCCAGCCACATAGCACTTACCCCGCCATGCCGACGACGTAGCGGACGACCTATGTCAGCTTGTAATGGAGTAGAGTAAGGCACGGGAGTCCCAATTTGGTTGGGCTGGAAAAAGCATAGCTCATCTGCTGACCACAGCTATTGTATTCATAGATTCAACTCACATTAGAAGTTATCTGACTAGTACATACTTCATAGCACTTATCACTTGTTAAAAAGGCTAGATATAAGGTATTAAATTATAACGGTTTTTATCTTAAGTAACTGCTAAGTGAAAGATCGACCAAAAAACGGCCGAAGCACGACGTGGACTAAATTATAATAAAATATGGAGAGAAATCACAGCTACGCTACAACAGAGCTGCCTTGATAGTATGCGTTTAGCAGACGCAGCTGGCACGCAAAGTACAATAGCCAAACGCTCTCACACGGTTGATTGCCACACCGCAAAGTCCCCGTGCTACTGGGCTCCACATTATCTTGGGCGCGTATATGTGATGAGGCTTGCATATCAAACCATAATTTTGCGGTTGGTGCTCGACTCGAGTCTCAGCTGGCATCTCACCTGGCAACAGAACACTGCAGCCATATGTAGGCCTTTAAACTTTGAAGCACACAAAGCTCCATAGATCTGCATACCAACTGATTGGGGGATCCAGACCTATCAGCCCACAATTCTGCCGATTGCACTATCAGGCTTGAAGACAGGGTCTTCTGTTGCAGGTAGTACGGAATTTTCTTTAACCGAAAAATCCTGTCTGCCCATTTATGCTATCACTCCCGTGTCAGCGGCTGCCCATAACTCATTTATTATGAGTCTGCACCTGTATTGACCTCTGTTTCCTTTCTTCCTTTTCCACCGTTTCTCAAAAGAAGACCCATCAACCGCTCGGCACAATGATAATGATGCTTAGTCGTAGTGTCTCTCTGATACGAGATATCTTCTATTTCGCCTTTGATCCCTCGGGCAAAGAACTGGAGCTGGTAGTGGCATTCTTTCGCTGGTTGTTGGCTCTACTTACCTTGATGGATTTGCAGTTTTTCCAGCGAGGATAATGACGCTTATTGCAAGGTATGAGAAGTCCACATGTTTCATTTCGGTATTTGTAGCTTGTTGTCTGGGGTCTTCCAAGTCTTGTGTATGCCTATCCCCTCGTGACTTTGGTGCTGGTGGCAGCTCGACGTTGTGGTCCAAATGTTTGTCTCGGCTACCAATCGAGGCACCAGTGGATTGAACAGTTGGCGTGAGATATGAGACGGTTGCCGTCTATGCTTGGCTCTTGATGCTTGATGCTGCGAGAGATTGAAACCCGTGACCTTGGTCTCAATAGTCGCTGATCTTATTGTAACTAAAATGGATGGACGTAACAGAAGAAAGCGGGCTTAAGATGTACTCAATATTATGTGCGAAAATGATCGATTGCTGAGATGAACTGTTAATGAGCGCGATTGTGGCGAGCTTTTTGGGGACTGCAAGAGAGGATTTATACAAGTAATGGAGAAGATCATCGTAGATATGAGAAACTGGGTAGCCATTTCCGTGATCCGGTTTGGAAGCCGTACAAGTTGAGTCCGGAGCTCCACGTGACAGCATTGATCCAACCGAATGGGTTCTAGAATGGAGGCGTTGATATTTGTTCGCATAGAATAAACAGCAGAAAACTGCCTATGGATGTCAATATACTGCGCTTGCTAGGAGTTGGCCAAGTAAACAAATCAGCCTACCACGCAAATTGTTTGCTACAATTTCCTTATGATTCCGGGAACCAAGGCAGAGTGTTAACACGACAGATGCGAATAAGTATCTAAATCAGAGCCATTGATAAGAAAAAAGTGGCCTTATCAGATTCTCCCTTTCAGAAAACAGACGTATTTTTGGCGGCAAAAGTCAACATCTATTCAATCCTTCAATCGAATCAACTGTGTTGACAGTTTAGGGTAGTGACCCACTAAATGCACTGAACATTCAGTAGAGGGTACCTGTAGTAGGGCGCTGGACAGTAAGCGAGGGTAGCTGTTCACGCCATCATCTCTAACATCGCTCCATCAATACTAAAAGTAGTATCGCCCATCTCCTCCCTTGAGCGCTCAACCTAAGTTCGGCCAATGCTGCGTCGGGAACTGGCTGCCGTCTTAAAAAAGGCTTTCCCTCGAGGTTTGATCCAACAGGAGGCGCGCGGTTGATTCAGTTTCACTCTGCATCTTTCTCCCTGGAACATACATTCTCCTCGCGGGCCACGCTGCAGCATTATACGACGACTGAACTTGACGCCGATGACGCTCTAACTCATATTTTAGATCCAGCCGGCGCTCTGTTGAGCGGCTCGTGGTAGACCATGTGAGAAACACCGATGTGGTATTGTTCCTAGAGGTGCAATGCACCGCAGCTAAATCGTCGGTAGGTGGCAGATGACCTGTGCCAATCAATTCCCAAACTCCTCTTGGCAAATTTGGAGCTCCGATCGTTGATTATCATCTAAGCTATAACATGAAGCACTGCATATCAGGAGCAGCCAGTGGCCCTGGCCTGCCCGGACCATATCAATACAACTACTCCTAGTCACGATAGCCCGAAAACCGAGGCTGCCCTCTTCCACTTCGAAGCCACCCCCAAAACTCTGGCCGTCTACTCTTTGCGGAACCCTCTCATCATCCTTCTTGGCATTGGCTTCACAGTTGCCTGTACTACGGGGTCGGGTACGAATAAGGGTCATGACAAGAAGTGTGGGATACATTTCTGCATGGTGACGAAGACTGACTGACCCTGCAGCTGGGCTCTTCACAGGCAAACATTCTTGATGTCACCCCCATGTCACATATCATAAGTCCACCAAAAATAAAATCTTTACCGCCCTGTTCGGTGTAGCCAGAGACAAAGAGATTTTTCGTCACGACAATGTTGGATCTTGATTCAAGATGGACTAACTTCTCGACCCCACTTCATTCTGCTTTGCCTGTCTTTCAGCTCTACGTCCCTCGCCACCAGTCGGAACTGCCTCAGGAAGCCCACAGACGCAACCAACCCATGAGCCACCTTGGCAAAACACCCGAATGCTACCTCTCCGCATCCTTCGCAAGCTTCTCCGACATGAACAAGAAAGATCGAATCCGCCATCAGCTCAGGTCCTGCGCCGAATGAATGCAAGACCTTCTCGATCAACTGAATTCCACCCATAAGATCTCCTGATCCCTCAAGATTAGCATCACTCGAATCCAGCGGTTTAATGAGATCGATCGGCCTGGCGTACTCTTACTATAGCAGGATCTTCTCCACACGCCTCGCGCCCTTCCTTTCCACGCTAGGGAGTTCAGTCGCCAGGTGGAGCCCCAAAGTCTTATCGACAGACGGGGTGATCGTAACCCGGATATTCCGATCCTTATCGTCGATACTAATAATAATCGTGAAGAAGGTCTGCCCGAGGTGAAGAAGAAATGTGAGGCTGGCAATACTGTGAACGAATTGCTTGATCCGCCGAGAAAGTGGAAGGTCATGAGAAAGCAAGAGATACGACGATGACGAGCTAATTCAGCCTGACAACGAACTTGAAGAGCCTTTTTCTAGAACGAAGAAGAAGTCCAAGGTTCGTAATGTCTTCGTCAAGATGTATGATCCAGGAATACGGTGGAAGGTGATGAGAAAGCGAAAGAATGGCGACTATGACGGCGACGACGAGTTGAACCAACCTGATACAAAGCGCACCAAGCGATTTAAGACGCAGGAGTGCATTCCTTTCCAGCAGAATCAGAATATTTGACATCTCCTACGGCGAAAAACACAAGGAGAATGCCCTGCAACTGGCGGGAGATTCAAGATCGCATCAGCATGGAGGGAAAGCTCGATAGGGTCACGGAAAAGCATATCAGCAGCGGCGCATTTTTGGGATATTGGAGTTTGGGAAGATGGAAAATAGTGTGTCTCCTTTCTAAATAATAGATCTCGACTTGATTATCCTGTTCGAAGCCTCGGAGTGCCGCTATCAATTATAGGCTTTGAAGAGGCTGAGGGGTTCAACGAGGTTTCAGCCCCAAGATCAAGGCAAACAACACAAATTTCAGTTGAAAGACTTACTTCAAGAGCCAGCATGTAAGTTGAACGATTGTGAAGAGAATTTGTGAACTCTTGCCCAGTGGTTGGAGACAACGACTCTAACGATCACGTGGCGAAGTCGCCATCTTCAGTGTAGCTCGCAGACGACAGAGGCGGTTGAGCCTCACGAGCAATGCTCCTCATCCTAACGCTGACATTGGCTTCAACCAAACCCCTGTCTTCCTTGAGCTCAAGGCGTAAACATTTCGCTGCCAGAAGTCGAATCCCCACGCTCAGGACTGCTAGAGAATCATGATTCCCAGGAAATGGTTGCCGAGGCCAATTATAGATGCGTATTCTTGCCGTGGCTAAGGCACACATCTTCAGACATTCTCAGGAGATACAGCTGCAGGCGAGCCATCTATTTAGCTGTTTGCCCTAATACGCAATAGCAAGGACAAAGGCCCTTGGTACTACCTTCTAGCTGCTTAGCTATCGTGGGTTCTTCGAACGGCGGCTACAATCTGTTCGTCAAGTCCTCGCCGGCTAGGGATATACGTTTTGTTAGCGTCAGGGAAGCGTACATTACCGTATAAGCAACAGTCGTTTGACTCGGGCTGCCTAATGGGATTGGCGGTTATAGATAGAAACTTTCATACTTCAACGCCCGGTACAACAGGTAACTACCTAAGATTAAAGTCTCATGTCTGTGTACCTCTCCTTCATACTCTGCCTCTTCGTTGTCTTCCCTTTGTTCGTTTTCCTCTCTATCTTCCGTCCCTCTACACATGTCCACATGTTCCTTGCCATATCCTTCGTTGTCATTTTCATTGCTAACCACTCGACTCTAAAAATTGGATTTTTCATTCACTCTATCTCACCATTCCAGTTCCGTACCCCAAGATTCCTCAAGGCTATATGCCGACGAGCATGGGCGGTGAAATTGGCAGTTTGCTTGGTCTTTCTGTTGAGAAGTGTCTCTGCGTGTCCATTTAATGAAGTCCATACTACGGAGATCCGGGTTCGGAGATGTTGGATCCAGAGTTAGCTAAACATGAGCTCGATTGTCGTGGACTCCGTCAGCTGGAGTTCCGAACGACGGAGTTGTCAGCGGGGATCTGTATGGTCTGCAGGTTCATGAATGGGATTCCGGATTCCAGATAACCAAAAGCCCTCCGTGGGAGCTCAAGACGCTGAGCATTCTCAGATGCGGGCTAAGATAGAGACCAAGGAGCTCAGTAACCTGGAGGTCCTTGAATTGGGACTCGGATCTACGGAACGCCCACCATGGATCTGCAAGCTCCGAAATTCTTAAATGTGTACTCCACGTGGCTCACTCCTCGAAGCTGAGTGGTCTGGAAGCCCTTAAGGCTAGAATGCAAGCGTCCGGCTCAGTACTTGGAGCTCAGAAGTCCGAGTGTAAGCTTTATCGATCTTGAGCTGTGAGATACGGAGCTGCTTCTTTGGCGCTCCGTGGCCTGGTTCCTACTACTGTTCTGGATTTTATATGTGATAAAATAACATAAAAGGTTTCCCAGAAGCAACTCTTAACTTTCAACTTATCAAAGTCAGCAGACCGCCACCAGCATTGTTTTCACTACCGCAAGATACATACAAGTAATAATATTAATAACTAGAGTCCCGAAGCCTATAGAGTTCCAGATATGGACGTGCGAAGTACGGAAGACTCATCAGATGAACTCCGGCGTCCGGATCTCAACCCTTAAGCCCATCTGGTATAAGTATCCCTGAGGTCAAACTCCTAGTCATGGAGCTGAGATATCTGAGTGTGAAATTCACTCAGTATGAACTCAGGGGCCCGGAGTTCGTACCACGGAGCTCGATGATCGGAGCTTCGAGATTTGATGTCCAGAGCATTCTGCCACCTGCGTCAAACGCCATAGCGATATCTAATATACTTGGAGTTTGGGGTTACTAATTTTGACGATAGCTCCGGACTGAACGTATGATGAAATAACATGACGGGCTTATCAGCCGCCGTTATGAGCACTTCGTCTGTCATTACGAAATGTGTGCCGTTAATAACAACAGCAGATAGAGCCCCTCAGCCTATTATATAACAGTCATTGATCCAAGAACCCTTCAATCGAGAGAAACTCCCTTCTATTCACTACTCGGTCTTTGAACTCAGTGGACAGGTTTCGCATTTGTCGGACCTCCGTGTAATGCACTTCCGTTCTCCCAGCTAATAAATCTCATGCCATTGATTGAGGGAAGGATCTTTCTAACGACCTAAGAGCAGCAAGCCTTCTTGCAATTTGTGCGGTATAGCCGTCATTGACTCATCTGCACGCTTTCCTTTTTCACCTCAACCCCCCCCTTTCTCTTTTCACACCAGTCCAATACCCATCGCGTCCGACTCCTCGGCTAATCTGGGATCACGGTTGAAGTTATACCGTCAGTAATTTATCTGGAGGGACAATAAAACGTTCAGCCATAATTCTCCATCGATATGAGATAGGTTCTATAGACAAGTATAATCTGGGGTTCCATAGGACAGTCAGATCGCGTAATGGTAACGTCCCCGAAGTTGTCAAGTTCATCGGTCGCTTGCGATGGCTTGTTTCTCAGAGCTTCAAGTTCTGGGACCATCTCTCCTTTGACGCCAGGAACAACATGAGACGAATCTCAGTTGCGGTGTAGAATGATCTGATTCTCCTCATAGTATAACTGTGACTAGATTGGAAGATCATGGTGTCGATCGTGGCATCGAGAGAGTCAGGGATGCCTCCACTAGGCAACTTGGGAAACCCTCACTCTAACAAATACTCTCAAGTCCGTGCTTCACTGCTCAAATGCGTTTGAGCTGTTGTGTATCCTTATCCTTCCGTGAACAAAGACCGATTTCAGATTCGTTTTCTGCTCCCGGAGGAACCTTGTTAGATGTTGAATATTATCTTTTCTTTTGACTTTGCTGTTTTTCCTTCCAAAGCCGGGAATTGCTTACATCCGTCCAACGCGCTGTCGCTAAGCGGCATTAACAAGATCTACCTCTGCTGAAGCCGAGCTTGGTCCACTCTGCGTTTGCATCTCTATATCCTCCTGGCGGGATGTTGATGACCGCCTAGTCCATAATCTCTGTGCACGCCTTGCCTTGGCTTCTTCAAACCTGGCACGCTCTCTTTCCCGCTCAGCATTAATGACTTCATCCCGCCGCTGTTGTTCTGACTCGGTCAATCCTACCAACCCAGTTAGTAAACCACTGTTTTATGTTCAGTAGCGTTCATTCTTGGCACTTACGTCCGCCTGCAGCAATTTGTATTCTTCTGGTAAGGCCGGTAGCTTGCTGAAGAAAGTTTCGTGCTCCCAAAACCACGTCGCAGGGACAATTTGGGACCACTAAAAACATATGACTCTTCATCTCCTTGTTCAGCTCTCGTGACCACTGAAGCTTTACACGATACCTTGGAGTAAACTGAGTCCCATCAAACCCAGTGACTGGTTCCTGTTCATGCTCTGGGATAGGAAGAAAGGATTGTTTCTTTAGCTTCAGTACATCTAACAAAAAGCTCTCAGAAACATGGTCAATGCTTGCACCAGTGTCTAGCTTAAGGGTTGCTGGTACAGCTCTGCGGTCGCGGGGAAGATGTGGATGATCTGACAGATTCTGCGCTTGTATGTATGCAATAATAAAAAAGTCGTCTCCCTGGAGATCAACTAACTCTTTTGCCGAGGGAGCCCCTGCAAATTCCTGGTCTAGTCGAGACATAGCCGCTCTGGTATCTAACAGTCAGCACTGCGTAAAAACAAGGTGCAATGGACGAGTTCTTACGTCATGTTTCGTAGCTGGGTATGCATCCTGATACTGTGGCCCTCAAGATTAGTTAACTGAAATCAACCGGTATATAAACTTACTCGGCACAAAGGTCTCTCAGGCTAAAAATAGACCCTCTATAGAGTCTAAGAACTTTCTCCCATTCGTCTTTATGCCATACCAGCTTGAGTTTCTTGGCCCTTGTCAGACTTGTAGTCTCATAGCCGCGCCTGAGGCCATTCGATGCAAGGTTCCCGTTTAACATATCCTGGTGGAACTGGCAAAGCTGACGCGCCTTTTGGACTGAGATGGGAGGCTCATCGCCCATATGAGCAATAACTTCCTCATTTTCTCTGAACATATAGTCGAGCAGTTCAACTTCTTGCATGTGAAGTATAAACTCAAATTCAATGGCCCGGACTCTTTTCACCCATTTCATAAAAATCCAAATAAGAATCAGTTCAAGAATAGCGAGAACTAGGAAGCCAGCTTCCAGGAGCAATGAGCTCATAGAAGTAGAGGACGACATGGGTTTTTTGTTCTAGATTCAACGCTGGGAATAACAGTAGTTCTGAGGGGCAGAGAATGAAACAGTGAGGTTAAAACTTAGGCACAAATGTCAAAGAGCCACCAAGGCATTATATTCCTTGAACGGAGCTATAATTAGCAACCTTTTTTGACAAGGGTGCTTCTGAATCTTTCCATCGCATGGATGTATTAACACTTCATGATTGGCCCACGTGTTGGTGAGGCGTTTTTCTGTAGCTTATTGCGACGAATACCTTTCCATATCTCGCAGCCTGATTTCACAACTGCGGCAAGCCAAGAGAGTAGCGCCATTGTCTATCCAATAAGGATTGTACAGACTCACACTAACGAATAACCGAACAGTCAGCAATGATACATAGGCACTCACAATGCGCTTGGGGCTGAAAAACGGGCTGCCTGAAATTATCTCCTACGCATCATCTCTCATTTGAATACTGTCCCAACACAATTACTACACACAGTCATCAACGACAAAATGAGTCACCAGCCTCCGTCGATGTATGTGCGACTGGCGCGTATGATGAACGGTGACAAGAATCTGACCATCTTCCGTCGATTCGACGATGCAAGTATTCTATGCTTGCTCTCACTGCAGGCAGAGATCCTCCAGCTACAGAGTGATTTTCACCTGGAAAACTCTCTTGATGAGATTGGAACTGAAGAAGAACGGAAGAATGGAGAAAGCTTCTATGATAGCCAACAGAACAACAGTGACCAGCATCAGAAATTATATCAATTGAGGAAAAGACTAATGCAGTATAGTATGTTACAGAGTCTATTTGAATATATAAGAATACTAATATCCGTTGCTAGATAAATTCCTTGCGCAATGTATGTCTTGGTAGCTTACATACCCTCACTTGCTAAAGTCGTTCCCAGATTTCGCAACCAGTCAACTTCCGAGTCCCAAAAAGTCTCAATTACAGAGTTTGAGAAACTGGTTAGCAATGGACAAGGGAGGGAAGAACTTCCAAACAGGAGCAGAAACCAATACGTGGACTGGAGACGGATCGAATAATCCTGATCTCTATGTGACTTTGCGATCCGTAGCTGAGGACGACGATTTGTTCACCAGGGGTTTCATGAGATTTATTGCCGGCCCATTTCATCTTTCATTTGGCCAGAGGATGAAGGTAAGCCGGGTTATCGACGAAGAAAGTGGCTATGTCACCTACCAAGATGCCCGCATAATACGGCTCACCAGCATCATTGTTACTGTGATAGCCGCCATTTTGCCTCCTCTCACCATCTTAGTACTCAATGGGCGGCCAACAACTAACCAGAGGATTGGTTTCACGGTTTTGTTTACAGCCATCTTTGCCGGTATTCTTGCGTATTTCAGCAAGGCAAAAAGAGTGGAAATACTTGTCGCTACTGCAACGTGAGTCAAAAGATCTTTTCAAAAATGCTAACGGGTGTGTATACTGATCCATATTTACAGCTTCGCCGCTGTGGAGGTTGTTTTCATTGGTAGTGCTTTGTCTGGCAAGGAACAAGCTCAGATCACTGGGAATCTTACACTGGTGCAAGCAATAAATGGGTCTGGAATTATTACTGCCAACTTGACATCGACTTAGTCACGGTACTTTGATGTACTGTGATGTACTTAGTTGAATTTAGGATATTTTTCTATAAGAGTTATTAAAACACAGTATCTTAACCTAGTCCTATAGTCTGAAATTATGAAGTCTGAGAGGATCCGACGTTACAATCTCTGCTTGGAGAAACATAAGTCACCCCTAAGGAGATGGTAGGCCTTGGGCTGGTATATGCGATAGCCCCGGTGCGCGCTGCCGTCGATGCCAACAGCTTGAAACCTACTCCTGGTGCATTGAGGCAAGTTCCGCTGTCCTGGAAACCCTAACCCTGTATCCTACTAACCAGCCGGACCAGGTCATTCGCGGATCCAAGCTAGCCTACATAGCTGTCAACAAGCTCCACGCTATCAAAGCATTCCAGGAATCCAAGAATAAGGACAAGAACACACCTCAACTCGTGAGCCTGCCTGTCCAGCGTACTCCAGCAGCTTTCTTTCCAATTTTATACAGATCGCCAATATGCAAGCTGAGCAGTTCCAAGTCCGTAAGGCCTAGGAGTCCATACGGGAGTTCAGGAAGCTCGATGAAAGTCTTGATGAGAAGACCCTCTGGGTAGAAACACTTAAGAATGAGATGGGGCATCGGAAGAATAAGTGGAAGAGGCCTTTGGATGGTCTTGCGATGTAGCTCTATTGAGGTCACCAGGTTACGTTGGGTAGTCGATAGGATGACTTTGGCTTACATTTTGCAGGGGGTTATGTTATTCCGAGTCCTCTTTCAAGTGCAAATGAAATACGGGGACATCTACAGGGATTACCTGCCAAAAGTATTGGAAATCGTCCACTCTCGGTGAAAGTGGGAGGATTGATAATAATGCAGCCTCCTTTCTTCTGCATGTGGCTTGCACTTGGACCTCTTGGAGTTCAGGGAGAAGTTATCCGATAATCTTCAGCCGTACTCCGTACTCTATCCGTGGGGTGTCAAAAAACGTCTGACGCGGGAATCCACACTCGCCATACAAAATAAGATCTTCACGTCAGATGTTTTTCGACACCCCCTAGTCTATACAGAGTTATGTACTGTAATTTCCCTTGCAGATTCTCGAGGCTCCAGGCTCAGCGCAGCTCAAGACGCTAAACTCGGGACGGGTAGCGGGTGGTCACGCGGGTAGCCCGGACCTAACTATTAAGGTCTAGCCTTTGGGAACCAGTGGTCTGTGATTCGTTCACTGGGTTATCCTTGTTTCAGCTGTTGGTCCTTGCTGGCTGAGCGCTTTGCTTGCAGGTCTATAAAGTTAATCAGCACATTAACGACGTAGTATCTGGAGATAATTTATACAGTAATAAAGCGGTACGGATGAATACAATTCGGGCTAAAGATCCAATGCACAGAACTTAAATTACTGGAAGACCCAGGCCTGCGGTACTAGCATCTGAGTCATTCTTCAAATTGGTGAGCGCTGCATTCTGAAACACGGCTTGCAGGGATGTAGATATCACAACCAACAGATGTAACCTTGTCGTGCATATATGGGCTCGTCCGTCAACCCTTTTCTTTTCAATTCTCAACGAAACTTGTTTGACCTTTTGCTACTCACTCAATATGGCATCTACATCTAATAAAAAAAAGCCCGAATGGAAGACGCACTCAAACTTGGCTGCGAAAGGCTTCTTCTACGACGACATCATCTCCATAAAAGCCTTGCCTGACCATGTTAAGGCCCTCCGAGACTCAATTCTCAACTTCAAGGACCATGGGTTTAGCAAGGAGTTCGATAATAGCGATAGAAGAATCCGGGATTGAGCTAAGAATTGTGTGACGAGTGACGTGTCTGAGCCAAACTGGAAAATCTTTTTTGATGGGAGCTTCTTTACTCCGCTTGCAGAAAGAAACTCTGCCTCGCACGGCTTACGCAAATAGGTTAAGATCTATTATAACAAGACTATTGCTAACAAGAATGATCTCAGAGTGGATCCATACAACAATGGCAATAACAATATTATAGGGTAAGCCGTTTGAACCATAACTATCGGACCAAGAGGCTTACAAGTAATACAAAGTGACTCCGAGGCTCTATGGGTAACATTTGATACCAAGAGCAATAAGCTTGGTGATTCAATGCCTGATGACTTCCGCAACGCGAGCAAACCCAAACCGGACTACGCCTTTTATTTTCCAATGTATCAGCTGACGGCCAGAACTAATACATCTCGACTCACTCCTGTATATGTGAGCGAAGTCAATGCTACGCCGGTTAACAGGATCAAGGCGGTTCTAGAGGTTCCCGAAGAATCAACGTCCTCTTCTGTGGAGCCATATTCATACTCTGCCTTGAAAGAACTCTACCAGTACGGCTTACGACCCTCTCCTTTCAATGCTTTTAAAAAGGGAGTGACAGAAAAGGACCTGAGATGTTTTCCATGACTTATTATCGAGATGAAGAAGAAAAATACCCAACGCAGGCGGATCAATAAGTCAAAAGAAGAGATTTCCTGCCAAGCTGCCAATGGCAGTGGATGTGCTGTAAGACTAAACCAGATCGCGGTGAAGTTTGCTGTGGAACTACCTGGTCAAGGGCAAATCCCCCCGATCCTAGCCGTCACTACAGCTGGACCCGAAGTCAAGGTTTGGATTACCTATTTTGCCAAAAACTTCATCGCACATGTTTCCCATACAAAGAGAGGACAGTATCTCGACCATGTCGATCAAGGTTATGTTAGTACACCGAAGATCTCGGCTGATCCTTACTGATCATTCCTCCTAGATGATGCAATGCATTTGGACTGGAGATGTGACAGACCTCGAGGACGTTAATAAATTCCGACTAATACTCGACAATATCTATAATTGGGCAACGCAGGTACTTAAACCGATGATGAATACCTATGTTCGTCAATGGGACTTTGTCTACTCTGAAGCTGGCCGCAGCTTTGCCACTGCAAAAATGGAACGTGAACAACAGAGAAAGGAGCTCTCCAGAAAAACACTTCAATTCGTCTTCGCTGCTCTGGGTGATGAAGCCGACCTCGATGCTGACGATGATCTGCATCGCGCTGCCAAGCGGAGGCTAGTGAACCTCTGTGATGCATTTGTCCAAGACACAGACCAAATTATTGCGGAGGAACTTGAGAAGTTACACTTGAAGAACGCTGATAGTGAGGACAATGAGTACAGTGAGGAGAGTGGGGAGAGCGAGGACGAAGACGAGGAAAGCGAGGACGAAGACTAGGATAGCGAGGACGAAGACGGGGATGAGGAAGACCTCATATAGGACCGTATCAGGAGGAAATATATGTGAGCAAATGGACAAAGAGACGTTATCTGTATATTATGAGTGTATTTCCAGTGCTGACAGTTTGCTTGGTCTATCTGTTGAAGATTATTGCTGGGTGTCCGTGGGACCAAGTCCTGACAACGGAACCACACAGGGGTAGCTCTTTCACTTGGAATAGAGTCAACATGAGCTGCACTCTTAGGAGGTTTGTTTTACGGGGCGAATAGCAAGAGTTAGCACGGTTTGGAGATTATAGAAAGTGTGATCCAGAGGCCACTGAGCTCCCCAGTGAGAGCTTGCGAATTTATACTTTCTCAGAGAGAAATTCCGAGCCATGGAACGAGCCACTCGGAGCTGCATGGCCTGGTGCTCCTCGGACATCTACTCCGCTTTACTGGGATAATAACATAGATACGCAGGAACAGAGATGCCTATGACACGAAGTCCGGGTTCTGAAACTTAGTCCTTAAAGGTAACCAGGCTGGAGGCTCTTGTGTTTAGAATCCATGCCGTAGAGCTTGGTTTTATAGTGTTAAGTCTACTATATTTGAGTTCCAAGCCACGGAGCTCTTACCTTGGATGCCCATACTCTGGGCTTTTGGACAACTCTTCGTTAACATAAAACTCACCAATAACGATTCCATCATTACCAGCGTTTGGCATTGCTGAGTTCCACTAGGCCTCTGGATTCAGTACGTAATGACTCCATGTGTCTTTAGCCGAGAGAAACTCATTTCTGTTCACTACTTGATCCTAAAATTCAATAAATGAATTAGTTATCTATCGGAAGTCAGAGTGTCGGACTTCCATGTGCTCAGCTGATGTTGGCTTATATCGTCAGTCAAGGGATTGGCCCTGCTTAAAAAAGATCTGAAGACAGTATGCTTTCTTATTGTCACGCGGTCTTAATTTCTTTAGGCCCCGTTCAATCTCAGCGAACTATAGTCTCTGACATTAATGGTTCTGTGAGTTCTTAGAAGCCAGGAAAGGGTATTTGCGTGCCAACTCTCGCCTGGTGCGACAATTTATATTCCTCGAAAGCCAAGGACCAATTTGTCAAAGGAGCGATGCCAATCCTCGGTTGTACAGAGTACATATCATCTGACACGTAGTCAAAAACTGCCAAAACGTTACGGAGAAATGGCACGCCCAGTATTGAGTCAGCCAATGAAAGGCTCTGCGCGTTGACAGCAGCCCGACACCTGGAGCAATGTTAGGCCTGGTCTCGTCATTACGTAGTGCATGCTCACATTTGTGTGTTATTTTGGATAAACCAGTCTCCTGGAGTGATCAAGTCGAGGGGGTTGATATCAATCCATTGGCCATTTATTTTGATCTCCAAATGCTGTGGCCTTGAACAATCGAATGAGACAACCAGACCAGATGATTGCGATGGTCCAATGATACTCTTTGCGATCTGGTCGAATACTATGCCACCAACAGCCATAAATGACGTTCCACTATCTATAGCTACAATATACGGCGATCCTGAAACAATACCTACTTCACGTTAATGCTGGCTTTTCAATTTACATGAATAACCGGAAGATTGTAGAGGACGTACCACTTGCCGGTAGGGAAATGTTTTTGCCGTTAAACCTCATCCCATCAACCCCAATAGACCAGAGCTGCGGTGCAGGAGGGGCCCCTGGATAATTATAACTAAAAATATTTAGCAAGTCATTTTCTTCAAGACATATTGCAAATACTTACTTAGGGCTGTAGACTATGTCGCCGTATGTTATCTTCCGTCCATTCGAGGCTTCCTTGTCAATGCCACCTATAGTCAAACGACCTTCTTTCGGACTGTTTGGATCCGCGTATCGCGGGAATACTGTTGAGAACTTGGGTGCAAGTAGCCTTTCTTGTGCTACCAAGGTATCGAATGGTGGTAAGTTTTGATACTGGTAGAACTGGCGAGAAACATTTCGGAGACCCATTCCTAGTATTCCAGAAAAGCTTCCATTCTGAAACTCCATCTGCACAGCATTGTAAACAAGACCTATTTCATTTTATATCAGATTTCGTCCTTTTATGCTTTTCTGCTGTATCAGGAACAAGGAAATAGCTTACCAACACCCAAGTCTCTTGCAACACTGTCCTTTGTACCAAATTGGACATCCAAGATAGACTGATTGCCGAATACTGGCCCGGTCCCAACAATTGTAAAAAAACTTTGATTTCCTGGCATATTTGTCGTTGGCTATATATATGTAAACTTATTAGTTACTAGCCACACAAGCATGATTCCTTGTTCTCGCAGAGGAGCTCTTACCTGGATCTCGAAAGGCGTGCTGTTGTAACATCCACTAGTGGGGGTGTTCGGGCACTCGTTGGATACAAGAAGCAGATCAGCAGAGCCAGTATCAAGCATAACAGGCAACCTTTGGCCATCGCATGTCAGCTCCACGGAATAGTAAGTATCCCCAAGTTTCGCCACGCTAGGAAACTTGATTGGCAGTGTCTGTACTGATCCAGGCCCTGTACCACCTAGAGCCTTTTCTTGATTGTAAGCATTACTTCCGGCCACAACATCGCTACCAATCTCTGTATCCGGGGGACTTAGTGTATTAGACCCTAGAGCACACTTGATGGCCGCTGTCTTATCATTTGACGAAGTTTTGAGGCGATCGGGCTGGAAGTAGATATTGAAAGCAACACATTCTTTGTTGGCGTTACACCGTTGCGCACACGCGTCAACGTCGTAGTCGATTAATGTGAAATCTTCCAGATAACCCTCTCGACTAGCCAATACATCGGTGTTGACAAAGGCGGCAGCATATCCGAGTGGTGTAAGAGCAGAACTGGCCGACTGAGAATAGGCAGAGTCATTGTCGGATGCACTCGATCTCGATGCTAACTCAATTGTGCCGGCTACTACTCGAGTAGTCAGTAACAATGGGAGAAGCAGATGCATATTGAAAGTCTGCTTTTAGAGATCTTGGTAGCGGTCACCTAGAACTTGAGTGTCGAGGATACTGGATTGTATCCTTCTCTGGCTATAGATTTATTATCTCTGTGCACAAACTGAATCTACTCCGCATTATCCGTATCCCTTGTATATTTTGTTTCTCATACTACAAGGATTACCCGCCATCGTTACAACCCTATTGTGATGAAGTGGGGTTCTGGATAGTCGGATATATATTTAACATGATTTAAAAGCAGTGACTGGTGGGCTAATAAAAGGTAGATAGCCACTAATGCCGCTTACAAGGGTCGGAATACGAACTTCAGAAACGGCATTGTATCTAGAATTTAGATGTAGGTATGTGTGAAATATGATTCTTTACCTTATCTTCTGTCACTGACACTACCCCATCGTCTCCCTCGGTCTTGACGACTTCCCCGCAAGGTGGTATGATACGCCCAGAATTACTCCAGAAAATGATTATCCCGGCTGCGGGACAGCACAGCATATCGAAACGTGAAGCATCGATATGGCACTGAGTAGCTCGAGAAATTTGCGACGTAGCGTCACTGGTGCTCTCTCGGCTAACTCGGCAATGGCCGCATCCCGGTCTCAAGGTTTAACCATCTGGGGCGCCTCGTATAACGCGACGACTGATTGATGATCCTCGGCATCTATTGCCGAGCCATACCGCTCTCGCACGCGCATCGACATATCAGTGTCGATTATTCCGGCATGATCCCTAGGACGTTGATCGGTGGTTCTTCGACAGGCGTGTTGATGCATCCCTACCTTAGAGGCGCCGCATGGACCCTAACTCCCCCTGGGACTCGTTGTAGTGCGGGAAGTGCTATACTCACCTTTGATTTACGTGTTAAATCAACGCCCATTATCATGATTGATTACTATTTCGAACAGACGTTCCACACCTACCAAAGCTACTGACTCGAAGAAGTTAGGTTAAAGGTGTTCATCTAATCGGACACTTCAGTATCGAGAGCAACTCCCGCCGGCTCGAAAATGGCATGGGTCACGGCCACTCCGCTGATATGATCAAAGCTAGATTGATAGACAGCGTGTAACTACAGCATGCCGAAAGCCGGGCGAAGATCGCCACGGAGGTACTGCACGCGGTTCGGACAAGTTGAATGCACTTTCTGCAGTGCTTATAGCTGTCGAGCTACGGGAAAAAGGTTACTTCTTGGGTTTGAGAGGAAGTGGCAGCAGACAGCATGCCCGTTCCTATTCATCAGCTGATGACTTGTATATAGAGCAGGCAGAAGCTCGAATTCGGGAAGTGCTTATAAGAATGATGATTTCAGTCATAGTACTTCAGCTATGATTTAGCCAATTGGATATCGATGCACTGCACTGAGAGCGATTGGCTATGACTTTTATGCCCAACGTCACTTCGGGGTGACGCCACTCGCCGCGTCTGGTATATTGACGCAGACGAAGCCCGAGTACAGGGAAACCTTTGGAAATATCATCAGCCACGTCTCAGCTGACTGGTGGCCAAAATAGCGGAGTGCAGGCTGGCAAAATGGGATCCATTGTGAGTAGGGCCTGCGGAGAACCCCATTCAGCCAAGTCCCTGTTTTTCAGCACTTCAATGCTATTGCATTTGGCGATAAATTCCATCCGGTGTGCAATGGAAAGAATGGTGCAGCTACGGGACTCCTGTACGATGTTCTCGCGTATTTGTAGATGAGTTTCGTGGTTCAAGTTGCTCGCCACCCCGTCCAGGATCAAGATTTGTTTTGGCTGCAAAGGACCATGACCAGCCGCTTCTAGTTGCCACTATGTGTATCGAAGAGATTTTCTGACATTGCTACCTTACGTGTCCTACGTGGTGGTGGGAGACCTAAGGAGCTGGCGTCCATTCTTTTTCTGATGTCCGATCAACTGGGTGCGAGTCTTCCTTCATACACTGACCCTAGCGTCTTCCTGCCCATATCCAACAATTACTGAAAGGGGTCTGGTAAGATGGATTACGTTGCGCTGCGGACATATCGTCAGGACCTGAAACAAGGCGGAATGCTGTCCATGTTGACCCCTTCACCCCCGCAATTACTTGCGATCTCAGCAGAACGTCTTCTTGCGACAGCCTGGACAGAAGCATCAGCCTTTGATTTGGAGATACTGAATGCCAATAGCGACTTTCTCGAACTTAGCGAAACTCACAGTATGCCATGCTCTTGGTCATATTCCTGCGTAGACATGGCTTTTGCCTACCCTTGAAAGACATATTCCCGCACCCATAGCTTTCTAGTATGGCTTTTTTATTAGATGTCAGATGTCAGGTCCGGAGAATATACGAGATGGGTGCCTCAGGCACCTTCAACACCTATTACCCCGCTATTGCAAACACTCTGAAATCCTCCGACATAAAAATACAAACCTACGCATTACGCGGTAACATGGCCTCCTACGCAAGACCTGCCTCAAAGCTTATCGAATTACTAAGTGATAAGTCACAGAGCCCAAATTTAACTATAGTAGATACAATTCTACTTCATCTAGGCATCGCAGATATATACTCATTACACGCATCAAGCCGATCTCTGCGCTGGTTAGTGGATTACATGACAGAATCGCCATGCTTGCTCAACATCACGAGGCAATTGCAACCTTTTGTCCGCGACCCGTTGCGCTTCCGACAGGAGCTTGGCAAACACGACGGGCTCATTGCAGGGGACTCTGTCCGCAACTTCTTTGAGTTTAATCGTTGGGAGGTTAGCTCCCTGCTTTTATACATTAAACAGGGACCTAAATACCAGGGTTTTATTAAGTATCTACTTGACCATGAAGGATACAAAGCCTATTCGGAACCCACAATATTCCGCCGCTCCAATACCCCAGATATATATATTGTCATCATAGCTACGCCCGATTCTCCCATCGTGGAAATTATCAACAAAGCTGTTACGACAGCTGGTTTGAATTTTGTATCCTGGAACAAAGCCTACTGCCTACTTCCGATTCCAACTGTGGTGTTTCACAAGCTTTACCCTCTCAAACCTATCGACAATGCCCTTGGAAAATCACTCCGCCAACGGGCCAAATGGGGTTGGACGACAAGGGACATGCTTTGGCCTGATTTGACAACTCGACTCGTTTCTCGCAAGGAATGTCGTCAAATTGGCGGACCAAGCTCTCTAATCATCAAACTTGGAAATGCACCGCCAGGAGACTACAATCCTGACTATGTCCTCGAGGGGAGCGTCTATTCTGTGGTATGGAAGTCGTTGCCGGATACTTGTCGGCGCTTATCTGTTACTATGAAACCCGCGCCTGTTTCCTATGCACTTCGTTATGCACACGCAAATGGCGAAGTAGGCTATGGCTGCAAAAACTGGGAAAGATTCTTATGCGACCGATTAGACCGTTGGATTTATGTCGAGATAGCCAAGATGGATCGTGACCAACAGCCACAAGGGTTCTACCATATGGCACCAGCCAAGTATCGCGTCCGTATTCCTGCTGGGTACCAAGTGCCCGAAATGTGGGACTATGCAGACGACCAGATCATTCCGTGGTTTCAAGAATGGGAGGAAAGTTGGACAATGAGTAATGATTACTATGGAGGATAATGTATAACCTCTTATTTGAGTTATCTTCTTATATAATAAGGTCTTATATAATCTCAATGATTAAATTCAAAAGACCCCTTCTTCACAGGATGTAAGTAGGAACATCTTTTATCGTTTATCATATTACTTAAGATAGCTTAAAGCCCCCAGAGTCTCTTAGCGGTACTACAGCATATCGATACTTCTCTCAAGCGGTGTGAATGGTGCCTCTTTCTAAGGCTTTTGGGCGCTGGTGTTTGACAAAACTTAATGGGCTAGCTAGTAATGCTACTTTCTAACTCTGGAATCCTAGCCATTTCAGCCACTGAATTCCATGGCCAGCCTTCCAGTTCACCCAGCTTACTTCGGCATAGGAGTGGAGGCCCAAAGGCCATGTAGGTAAAACTCGGCAAATGCAACCGACAGCAGATAATCAGACCGAAGACAGGGCCCATGGCAGTGGTACTTTCTATCTTGTTACTCCCTGTAGCCTCCCAACAGCTCATTCGGAACATCGATTGTAGGTCTAATCAATAAGTTACTCTAGAAGAGTAAGGACGAATCAAAAATAGGAGGGCGAAAAACAATACTGTCAAACTGCAATTCAATGTTCTGCATCAAGGCCTTTGCACTTGGCATATATCTATTACTAGTATAGAGTGACGAGCCGCGGAAAGCCAAATGGAGCATCCATCACGAAGAATCTGAAAATACCTCGGGCCAGGTTTCTTTCTCGCCCACGACCATGTTATAAGACACTTCAGCGTAATGCTCTGCTGCAGAGCATAGTTCAGGAGCAAGTTGGTCGTACACACTCGCCAGGTTCTTGAATGCCCATGGCACAGCGTCATTCGCCACCCCCCATCGTCCAACTTCGAGTCGCGGCCGATCCGTAATTTCATTGGGCGGACATGCAATGATGCTGTGTCCCAGAGCCTCGAGGCCCTTGAGGATCATCTTAGCCGCAATATTCAGCTGGTTATTCTTGAGCAGGTGGGCGCCGAAGGCGAAGTAGGGTTCCCAGAGTTCTAGCCGAATGGCGCAGTCGTTTTTTGTCGGGTAGGTTTTCTCGAGAGCCTTCATAAGCCGACTTGACTTGGCTTCGTTGCCGGAGCCAGGGTGATCAAGAAGCCTCTGGAGGTCTTCGGCAAGCACCTTGCGTCTCTGGAAGACGGCCTTAGACGTGGCTTTCTTACGTAAACACAGCACGAAGTCGCACGTGAACCCCCAGTGATTCAAGCCCTTTTGGGTCTCTTGGTAAGATTCGAAGGGCACAGGAAGACGATAGCAGAAGAATAGTTCAGTGTTAGCAGGGAGATCCCTCGTCGCGCGCACGATTTGCATATCTCCGATGAAGGAGCGTCGACAGTTGCCCACACAGGAATGGTTAATACGAGAAGCGAGGAGCCAAATGCCCGAGGTTGTGTGCTTGAGGTCCTTACCACCCGTCATATCTCTGCTGCTGGATGTGGCTTGGAGGAATGACTCGCGGCTCGTCCTCGGAGCACCAAAACCATTAAGGGAGGCAATCTTTTCTACTAGGAATCTGAGTCTCGGTTAGCCGCCTGGCTCAACTGGCTTACCAGTCCAGGTGGGAGAAGACAACTCACGAATCAACTACAGGGGTTCCGTCAGTCTCCAAGACCGTAGCCTTTTGGTAATCAGCGTGGTGAAGGTCTCCAAACTCGGCGGACAACGACGAGTTGTGGTACAGTTTCTGCACAATGAGTGTCAAGAGACGTGCTTGGCCACCTACTACCATCCTCTTGGTGGCAAGATTCATCAGGATTTTGGTCTGTTTTGTGGATTGCTCATCGCCGGCAAAGCTGTAGGAGAATGCCTTTTCGCAGAGCAGAAGTTCCCCCGCGGAGACCGCCTTGGTGGTGAAGAGCCCTTTGCCCCGGCCAGGCGACTCGCGAATTTCTACAGGAGCTGAGAAGGTGGCACAGTCGATCAAGGGAGGTGTCTTTTCCGCCTGCTTATACATTTGCTTGAATTCGTACTCACCTGTTCGCTGTTCGTTAAGCCGCTCTTTGAGCCGGTCTTTCTCGGAGCTAGCTGCCTTGTTTTCAGGGTACGACTGTGTGAGCTTCTCCAGCATCTCGAGACTCTGCTGATAGTCGCCGAGCTCATACAATGCTCGAGCCTTGCGGAAGAGAGATTTTTCGGATGGCATCGCAGGATCGGTGGCTTTCTCGGCATCCAACAAGGCCTGCTTCGGTCGGTCCAAGTTCATATTTACAAATGAGCGGTTGAGCAAAGCGAGTTGTCTCTCTTGAACGTTTTGACCCGCTTGAATAGCTGAAGAGTACCTGGACGATTGTCAATTACGTGCTCTTGGCTTCCCAACTGCTTGGCCTGATCTTCAGAGTCAGGCAAGCTGAGGTGATAGACATACAGTCGTAATGCTTCAGCCCATTTCTTGGACTGTACAGCGTCGTTCCCTTGCTTTCGAATATCTGTGCTGTTCTCGCCTGAGTTCACCATCGATGGCATCCAGTGCGAGGGAATGCCGTCGTCAGCTCCGTCCAGCCAGATAATATCACCCGGGTGATCGACTCTCAGCGAGTATGTACCGTCCGTGGCGCATTTGAAGAAGGGCTCTTTGAGGATGCAGACCATGTTCGGGCTGAGGATCTCAGTGGCAGGGACGATGGTCTCTTCAGGTTGGTGATAGAGCTGGAGCAACACAGCGCTTCCCTTCTCATCCTCCACAATGGCCATGACAGCGGTCATACGGTCCGGGGGCGTGAGGACGCGCAGCATGATCTTCTTGCCTCGATGATGGGTTTCGAGTCTCATGTCAGAGATCATAATGGCTTCCAGGCCGTTAGCGGAAACAATGCATGGTGGGTAAGGCGCTGGGACCTGCGTGGTAGCGATTGTGTTTTCGTCCGACTGGGAGCGATATGAATTGGCCATGAGCTTCATCAAGAAGGACGAGACGAGTTGTTGGGAAGCGGGGTGATCTCGCACTGCTTGACCCTTTCTTCGGGCGGCTCGCTCTGCCGCGCCCTGAAGTTGCTTCAGATAGCCGATGTACTTGCTCTCGTTTGAGACGTCTTTGATATCCATCTTGGGATTAAGAGCTGAATTGTGGAGGCTGCGTTAGAGTTGAAATGGTGATTGAGAATACAATTTGAGGTTTAAGTCCTGAGCCACTTCTTGAATGATGATTTGGCGGACCGCAGGCGAAAACAACAAACAGGCAAAAATGCCTCGTCAGGCCATCGCAATGGTTGGCCTCCCACAGGTGACCGCATAATTGTGACCAATCTTGTGTGGCCAATGCTGTCCATATATTGTTCGACAGACTTGCGAGACGTTACCCCTCTCGTGGTTTACCCAATTGAAAGCTCAAAAACCAGAGGCAAATAATCGAATCAATAAGCACCTGGGCCGTCTTTTCTCGATGGGCTGTGGCCGAATGAAAGATAGTTATCCCCCCCAAAGTAGATGGACTGTCTAGCATTGCAGCAATTTCAATGTGCCTTGTCGCTCTCATGACTAGGTATGACAGACGCCGCGCTGCCCACGATGGCAAGTGGCTGACCTTACGCTCTTGTGAGACCTCATGGCAAGGTCCCAATCTCCACGTAGGCATTGCCACGCAGAAGCACCTGATTGGCTGTTTCGACTGCTGGCCCACTCGATTTGTCCCTGGCGTGTTTGCCATCAAACTCCGTCACCTCTCTATAGATAACGAGCCCTTATATGTGCTTCTTATGTACTCCGCACACTAAACTGGTAGGAAATGTAAGCATAAATCGAGAACCTCGTCAAGCTGAACGCCGCGAATTTCTGCCAGGTCAGCCAAAACTGGGCTAGTTATGATGCTGTGCGACATAATGCTAACACCTTGTATCTCAGATAGTGAACTCGTCTGTACAGTCGGCGATCTAAAATTCCGGAGCCGAAAACAGACATTGTAGCCATGTAGTAGAAATCCTTCGTTACAAATTTCTACTCATCAACAAGCCACAAATTTCCTCTTGCACTCGCGT
Source organism: Fusarium anthophilum (assembly GCA_013364935.1). Taxonomy (NCBI): domain Eukaryota; kingdom Fungi; phylum Ascomycota; class Sordariomycetes; order Hypocreales; family Nectriaceae; genus Fusarium; species Fusarium anthophilum. Next base: position 91,142 of record JABEVY010000282.1, on the reverse strand, counting down.
CGATTGACTTAAGCACTGATATTCCGTGATACGTTCTTAGTACTTCTATACCTATGCAGATAATAGCTTTAGTGGCATAATTAAGATAGGATATATAAGCCATTTAATTATTCTTCTGAACTACTTAATCTCTTTTACTATCCCTGCCTTGGCAAGTAAGCAGAGGATTGGGCACAGGTCCCCCACGCCGTTTGACCTTTCCTTCCTCAATATCCCTTGTAGTCTTGGTGGAGTTGCAGAGCACGTGTTTAACCTATCGCATATCTAGAACAGTTCATGTTACTAGCCTCGAGGCAGAGCCAAGCACGCTTAAAACGGGCAACTATGGGCTCTATAACATTTAGGCCCTATAGAGAGTTAGCTTTAAGACTAGTATATACCATAATCAGGCAGTGAAACTTACGGCACGCTCCAACGCACGAGGGTGCTCCAATTGGTTGCAAAGAGCATCCCAGAGAGCAGTCGGTAATGCATCTATCCCGGGCTACCGGGTCGCATTTGCACTGGTTGCGGAATGACCAGATGTGGTCATTAAGGAAGGATGGAACGGTCGGCGCATCCTCTACATTCTCCCACTGGTCGCCCTTGCAATCGCGCTCCCTGTTAACATATGAGTAAATAAATGTTCTAAGAACGCATAGTAGATTCTTACCGATAAAAAGTAGTGCATCCTTTCCCTTTCACCGAGCTTGCTTGATCGCCCTTGCCATTCATGTTCCCTATTACATGTTAACTATCAAGTGTTCAGATGTGTTAGATGAACGTGGCGTACAGCAAGCATTGTCGTCATTGCGCGTCTCCCTGTGACTGGCTCCTTTGTAGTTTGCATGCTCGTACAACGTAAAGTCTCGAGCAGCTGCCACCGAGGCAAGAAGGGTAAGAGCAAATAAGCTGAGGTGCATGATAGGCAATTCAGAATTACAAAAGTAGGTATAGAGATAGGGACGTTTAGGTTAATAGAAAGAGACTTGCTTTGTGTAAGAGAGGGTAGGTAATGAGAAAGGCTCTATTTATACTATTAAGCTTAGTAAAGTATAGCTATTTAAAAATGCTATTAGTATTATACTTGAGGGAATTTCTTTTTTAAGTTTAGAGTTAATTAGCGCATATGATCTAAATGGTAAAGAAACCACTTTACTGTGCCGCTTCCTTTACTACGCCGCTTCCTTTACTGCACTGCTTTAAATAAATAATTAAACTATTTTATTTACATAATATAACACGCTTAAGCACAGTTCTCCTCCCTAGGTTTTTATTAACTTTATTTTTATAACTAAGTATTAATTAGTATATATATTTTAAACTATAAAGGAAGTGCTTACTATACTGTATTTACTTAATAATATAATATATAATCTGTTTTATTAATATAATATAATAAGCTTAAATATAATACTCCTTTTAAAACTATTACTAATATCTTAAATTTAAGATTATAAACTATATAATTAATATTAAAAAGCAAGCTATATTTAAAAGGTAAAGAAAAAAGAGAGGGAATAAGTTAAATAAATATACTTAGCTAGTTAAGTAATAGTAGTAAAAAGTACTTATTTAAACTATAAATATAAAACAGACTTAAGGTAAGAGTTGGACTGTGTAGTAAGCATACTTAAGTTAATTAGAAAGGAATAGAGAATATAAGCTTTATTAGGAAACTGCCAAGTATTAGAACCCCTGCCCCTAACATTACATGCCGTCGAAATATTAACTAATTACCGAAAGACCGATCGTATAGTGTTGAATCATGGACCTGAGCCAGGTAGTCGGGGTGCAGTAATTGTCTTTGTAACGTTTTTGATTACCATCTCAATGCCGCTACCTCCTGAGATCCTAAGTATCAGGTAGGGGGCCCTTAATGGTAATTAGGTGTTTTGTTGGAAGGGGGAGAAAACAGGCCCCATTCCCATATAATCCCGATTTCACGTGGGGAATGAGCCCCGTTTCCGAGGTGGTAGTAGACAAGGATGGTTGGGGATAGGTGATTGGCGCGGAAGCGGGAATGGGTCGCGTTCTCGACTTAAATACTTGGTAGAATCGTCTGCGAATAATTCTTAGGGCACAGATCATCAGATCTTGTATCAAGACCTGATACGGGAGGTAATTGGTACAGCAGATTCAGAAGGAGTCTCTAGTAGATAAGGTTAGTGCTAATAATAGAGTCGTAACTCTAAGTATATATGTCTTATACTAAGGCCAGAAAACCTCCATAGCCCAGGTTCTTAATCTTTAGACACTAGCAATAACCTGGAATATAGATAATAATCTTAACATTAAGCCAAAAGTACTGCCAGTCCACAGAGTCCATAATAAATTAAAAACAAACCTAGAAGAATTATTAGATAACTTACTATCTTGCCATTCTTAACGTTAAGGCTATAAAGATATAATCGTATCTATAGACCAGTATTCCTAGGATAAAAGGTAACCCTAAGCAGGTTTACGCTAGCTAGCTTACCTAGATATTGCCATTAAGTAGCATGCCATATACCTATCTGTAACTGCACCTTACGCATAGATATACTACCTGGTTTTTTATTAATACTAACTGATATAAGGGAACGTTATAGTAGAGCGTATAGTATATAGTTAATAGGATTATCTATAAGTGCAGCTTGCTACGTATTAATTGCCTTTACCGTTTCGGGTTAATAGCTATCCTTCTCAGGGTCAAAATAAAACACTTAGTATACCTTTTTCCCTAACGACCTTTTTATTCCGTATGCAGGGAGGATACTGGCGCTAGTACTATAGACAGTTAGCTTACCGCGGCGCCAAGTTGGCGGCACTACCGGCGCGTCTTCTGGCCACTTCTTTCCCGAGATCTGGAGCCCTCCCATCAAATCAATTGAATCAACACTTCTAGCGCCTCGTCACTATCTCCATCACTACCAAGGCAAGCAAGAACAGAGTCAGCGTGTTGAAAGATGTGAGGGAGTAACCGAATTTGATCCTTTTTCTCCATTGCATTGTTCTGATTGATACAGATGGCGTCAACCCAGAGTATGAACGGCGGTTCTGTCTCATGTCTGATTTGCAAAAGGACTTCATGCAGCGACGAAGTAATTTTCAACACGCCTTCCGGTGTTCGCAAGCTATGGGTCAGGTCGTCCTTACTCCAGGTGTATGATACGGCATGGAAGGTCCCTGTGTGATCAAATGGGGTATGAAGAATCACGCCCTCTGGGCTTCCATTACAAGCTGAATGAAGCATGCGGAGGCGAATGCTCTCCTTCTTCAACGGCCGGTAAGAATACCATTGAATATTTTCGGTCTGATTGACGCTAGAATGTGATCTAGGCAGTCTCAAGTCTGAATCAGTAGGCGAGCTTGTTATGTTCATCGCCCTTGCCGATGATGATCGCGATTGATCTCGATTACCTCTGCTCCGATTGGAGAGGGGCCTATTATGTTCATTGCGGGTATTGCCAGTATCAAAATTCGCGGATAGTGTTCAGTTGTCGCGCAAACTAAACATATCATTTGCAACCAAGTACCAGGGGTCCACGAAAAAGTCGTGCCGAGGTTTATCATAGGCATGACAGACTCTCATGAGGACGAGCACATTTTCTGGGATACCCCTAGACTGTATGTCAAGCCTGAACTTGCGCATCTTCCCAGGCATCTCAAGTTAGCTGTTGCCCCGGATTGTCCATATGATCTAGGCGGCTGGAGTAATACCACGACGGAACTCACCCTTTCGAATAGATAAGTACCCCAAGAAAAGCTGGATTTTGAGTCGCCCGATGTTACCGCGACTTCAATATGATAGGACGGAGGATTGCTCTTCCATAATCTGGATTACAGAAATCCTAGATCTCTGATATGAAATTCTGTAACAATCTTCATTCCCCAGTAATCCTGGATCGTGAAAGACGCGTGGGTTGAGACATCACCGTAAAAACGACTGTAGCCTCCTTGAAATCTCAGCTGGCTGGTCCTGTGATTTTCGAGGTTATAAGCAGGGCCTAGTCATTGGTCAAGGGCCTTCGAAGCCTATGCAAATTGAGTTAGCGATTTGGGCATCAGTGCAGATGAAATAACATTAACATACCATCAGCTCACCAAAATATCGGGCATGGTTAGGCGACTCAAACACAACTGCGGGGTGGAGCGTGGTTGGCTTGCTCCTTGTATTGCTGATCACGAGACCCTGCGATTTCTCGAAGATCCTGGTTTGCAAGGATCGCTTGTGGCTTTCGAATCCGCGGGCAGATCGTTCACCGGCCTCAGAAATGCTTTTGAATTGATACAGTTTAAGAATATCGTCGGGGCCTCTAACTCTCTTTGAGGATGGCGGTAGGACAAGGTCTTCGCTGCCTGGGGCAGTGTACTTTCTCTTTCTGCCTTTCTTCTCGGCTGTTTCTGTATGGTTCTTAGATAAATTCGAGCTAAGAATCAATTCTGCCGGTTAGAAGAGAGAGAAATGAGACACAGGCCATACCTTCTAAGGCCTCTTCAGGAATATGAATACCCTCTTTCTGAGATAGCACCTTCAGTTGTTTGAGGTTCTTCTCGCCAAATATTGGGTGGAGTAGATCTCGATGAGCTAGGTTGGTGAATCCGCAATGATCAATGACCAGAAGAACGAAGTCTAAAGGGTATACTAGCATCTCTGCGTCGTACTTGGACATGAATATTTGCAAACAGTCTCGGCGAAGAGCAGACGCCACCTATCCGACATCCTTTCTGCCGCTATATGTATGACCATCGTAATCAAATGAATACGTTCTCTCAACTTTCTCCGCATGATGAAACTCTACATTGTCAAGTTCAGCTTTAATATTATCTCGGTTTGGAATCGACTCAGGAATTACCCTTCAATTTAGCTGTGATCATTAGCGAAAAAAAGTGTTCGTGTATATATTGACAGTAGTGGTATGTTATAATCGTATCAAGGTTCAAGAAGAGCACTTACGCGGTGATGAACGAAGTCTTTGCCCGGAGTGATTTGGTGCCTAATTCGCTAAAAGCCAATTCGGCCAGATGGGGAAGTGTCACTTCGTACTAAGGTTGATAACTCGCAACCCGTCCACTTCAGAACCATGATTAACTTCTCAAAAGAATCAATGTTCTCAACAGCGAAGGTAAGCAGGTTCATATGCCCTAGGAAGCTATTGCGTAGATGATGGCGATTGGCAATAAACCAAGTTGAAGCGGCATGGGGTGTGTCTAACGCGACGAATTCGATATAGTCTGCCGTTACACCTTTGCACAGGATGGGAAATATCCTCTGTTTTCGGAGAGCGTTATCAGCTTTCTTGAGATCTTTCGGTCCAACATATTCAAGGATGCGACTTATTATTATGAATTGCGCAAGCATGTCGCTTAGCTCGGTCAACGTGGTGATATTTGTCGCAACTTCGATTAACTTACCCAAGTCGTGTGACCCATCTGCAAGGAGACATCGGAAAAATGTTGCGCATTCATCATACTCGGAAGCGATGCTAATACCACTCTCGAGGCACTCCTGTATACTGATTCATCTCATCCATGAAGTCTCGCAAGACGGTCTTGACTGGGAATAGATCAGGTTGGTTGTGCGAAACGAATCCCTAGATTTTTTATTAACGATTAAGTTGTATATTGACGTTCAGGTGCCAACCACATTTGTTCCTCGCTATTTGGGTACTCGATTTGTATCTGTTGATATGTATGACGCACAATGTCTCTAGATGGAAAATGGCCCGCAACACGTCGAAGACAATGAAGGTACTAGCAAAGGTTTCGCTTTGTTGATACGCCAAAGGCATGAAGGAAACACCATTTCGAGCTATCTGGATCTGAGAGCGACAATATCGGGATAAGAGAGCACTGATCGACTACTGGGTCTAGACCTGGAAGCACAGTTTTCTGCAGGGGAGTGCATCGGCCATTTTGGCATTCTACCTCCCAGGCCTTGTTGTTGTCTCTGATGGCCTTCTTCGGCAAGTTATCCTCATATAACTGACCAAAATCTTCGATCCACTTTGAGTATTCGGTCCAATTTTCCCGTAAGAGACGAAGGACTGTTGAGGAGGGGCACGTGCTGCACAGGAACTTGAACTCTTCACTGAGTTGGAATTGCCCGGGGAAACTAGGGTGAGCCATGTGAATTCGAGGTATTCTTGACAGGTCAAACGAGTTTCGAAGCCAGCCAGTCCAGCCCTTTTTCTCCTCCAGACTATTCATGTAATCGGGATGGATAAATGGAAATTTGGCCTCCGGGGTCTTTACTATTCCTTCCTCGGCAGTACCATGACCAAAACCCCCGGGAATGTATAGAGAGGAGCCACTGTGGAACTCTTCAGTTGCAGAAACAAACGAAAGATGCGATTCTCCGGGAGGCTGGACAGACGATTTGAAGAGAAAGACAGCATGTTCTGCAAGCTCATGGCGACTCCATCCGGGGTCAGGAGAGTTGGCAGCATGCATCCTGATAATTTGTTGAGCTATGTCGGGCGGGCTGCATGGCCTCACTCCAAGCTGAGCATAAAGGCTATATCGGCTGGAGTCTCTTTCTGCTTCAGCGTCGACAATATGAACAATAACAGAGCATGAAAAGCTGATGCCATCGGCTTCAAAATATATCGGACCACTGCAGGGCGATACCCACTCACTATTTCGCAAGGGAATGAGATCAGCACCCATAAGTCTTGATCTTTGGTGGTTGTTGAATAGGCTAGATAGCAAAAGTCTGGATAGCTGTGAATGCCACTCCTTTGACTTGTTTCGAAATACTGCGGGCTCCAAGTCTTCGAGAAATTCTGCAGCATCCAAAGTCTGGGCGCGGAAAATACACAGGTCTTGAACTGCCCAGGGAGGATACTTTGTGGAGAGAAATCGGGACGAATTACGAGAGCAAGGTGTAAAGGGCTCGTACAGGTCATTCGAGCCCCCTTACTTACCTATCCTATACCTGCTATAAAACTAAACTAATAATTTATAGGTAATGGGACAGGAAGTAAGCAGCAAGTAAATAAGGATAATTAGAGATTTGACTAGACAGGGATATTAAGGATTAATATAAATCCGCCTTACTCTTATTAATCTCCAGATAATAATTTTGGACCTTGTTTACATCCTTAATTTAATATATATTCTTAACAAGACAATATAATGTCAAAACAGGCACGACTTCGCGTGTTGCCCTCAGGAAAGCTTATCTACTATAAGCCAGAAAATGTTTTCCCAAACTATCCACTTCTCAGCCCTGCGCCATATTGGCCAAAACTCTGTCATAATGACAGCTTGATTCTCCAGGCTCCTAGGCTAAACTCTATATCCCCTCTCCTGCGACTCCCAGACGACGTTCTCCAGCCGATTCTACAAAGTGTCATGATGGAACCCTTAGAGTTCTCAATCGGAAACGAAGCATATTGGGACTTACATCGAGGTGAAGATGAGGACGACAACCTGGATATCTCTACGCCAACGAGGGGCTGGTTTCGTTATGAAGCTGCTTACAGACTCATCTGGGTCTGTAAGCGATTCCATGCTCTTGTGCTGCCGTTTATGTACAGAAATGTGTCACTGGACGTTACGATCCATTGGCTCGATTGTCCACCTCAGGAAAAGCTCTTTCGCGATGAGATCCTGCGACGCCCCTTGTTGCAAAGCTATATCAAACACCTAGCAGTCTGCCGCCAATCATTCCACAGCCCTATCGTCAAGTTAGCGTGTGCGCTACCTTGCATAAGCAAACTATCCCTGGAAAATGTATCGGAAAGCAGTGAGATTGAACCGTCTCTAATAGGACCAAATAAAGTAAGTCATACATCGCCACCAGAAGGCAGCTGGCTAATAGACTCGGCAGGATCAATTAAGAACCGCTGAATTCACCAGAATTCAATTCCATAATTTACATGCCCGACCGGAATCTGTAAGAAGATTTCTCGAATGGCCCAAGGAATTACACGAATTTGTCATTAATGACTTGACCTACGACGGATATAACTGGGCCTATAATGAGCCTGACCCTTCATATCGCTGGAACCCCAGACTCTTAGTTGATGCTTTGTCCCCCCAGAAAGATCATCTCAGGGTTCTCGATCTTGGCTGGCTAGGTTACGACAATAACCAAAACACCCTACAAGTATCTGCTTTCCCTAATCTACAAAGTTTGGCTTTGGGTGTAGCCTATGAGAATCCCGATGAAAAAGCCTGTCGGAATTGGCTCACGCCCTCCTTGCGGACCCTGGTCCTCGATATACATTACAATGACTCTCAGGGTGGCCCCGGTTGCTATAATAGCATGTCTAATGTTCGTGTTGATGCCTTTGTTTCTTTTGCAAGGATGGCAAGAGAATGGTCAGAACAAAGTGGCCGTACGGTAGGACTAAGAAGAATTGGTATTCGCGCATATAGCAGAGGGGATGACGCGTGGCGCAGAGAGGATGAAGTAAGTTGTCTACACGGCGAGTGGGGCGAAAAAGTGAAGAGGAACCTTATCCGATGTCTTAAAGAAATCGAAAAGTACGGCTTTGAAGCGTTCTGGATAGGATATAGCGGGCATCAGTATACTAGTAAGATGATGGAGGCTATGTGTAGGTGTAGGAATAGATGTAGGATACAAGGCTTATTATAATAACCTATATAGATATAAGGATAGTAAATGAAGGAGAGCGTTGAAGCAGATGATATTGGAGAGGATGCTGCACCCGTCAGTTTTGGATCAAGGACAATACGCCTTGCCACTACGTGTAGCTATGGATCCGATGGTGGACGACTAGACCATAGATTCTGAGTGAAGATGTCGTCAGTGGCTAAGAATTTGGCCAGATTTGTCATGGGGGGAATTGAATCAAAGATGTGGCATCGTCCTCTTGGGCAAGATACGATCGATCGTTGCGGTAGAACTGTTGTCGATTCACAGGGCTTTTGATGATGGATAAGGTGCACTTTCAACCTAGAAGCAATCAGGCCAGAGAAGACGGCAAGTGTCCGAAGCACTTGTGAAAGAAGTTGGTAGTCTTCGTTCCCCCGAGGAGGGTCTACGCGCGAGAGTAAGGGATCTCCAACTTAACTTGACGAAAATTGCCGGTGGCCTCTGTGCAGAGGATGAACACCAATTCAACAATTAAATCAACAGAGCGCCCCGGGAGATGCAAAGCGACCTGATGGTTAACTTAAAACCGGGGGTAATCCAAGAGAGGCAGCCTGCCATCGCCTCTCGACGCAATTCTGCTCCGTGCTCAGATGACAAGACTGCAGGAGAAGCGACCAAGGTCTTTGGATCGGGAGATAACTTTGTGTCCATGGCCTCGTGTATCCCACTCAATTGATAAGTTCTTCTTGTTGAACAATGGCTCAAATTCACCTCATGACTAAGCACATTGCGGTGAGCACCAGGTTGACTACCATTCCTCCTCTTGCAACCTATATAGCGCGTCGAAATTGACGAATGCAGGCGTACCGAAAGTTGAGGAAAAAGCGGGGGGAGTTAGGTGTGACAGTGAAGGAGTTGGTATATTAGCGCCGCACGGGGCGCAAGGGTATTAAATACTCGGATCCCGACAATTAGGGATGGCTTTGCAGATGCTTAAGTTACAATAGGCGACTGTTGTAAAACCTGTTACGATTGTTAACCCGTAGTAGGGTATTTAAACCCCGCAAGCTATTTATAATCAAGCTTTGTTGAACATAAAAACAATGGGATTCACAACGCCCCGTGCGCTCTCGAGATTCATGACCCCGCCGGTCCTAGCTGCGTTCGTTACACCAATTTGCGAGCCCAACCTCTGCTGAGCTTCCCCACTCCATGATTTCCTCTCTCTCTCGTAAATCCCTTCACATCCTGCAATTGCAATGCATTGCAATTTGAATGGCTTGTTTACCGAGGCTGTATGTGAAATGGTAATGTATTCTTGGCCATGTCCAAGTTGTTATGCAACTCTGTATGTGATGCCTGACATAAATGCGCCTCAAAAATAGCCAGTGTAATTAACGCCAGCATCGACTCAGATGCCCCTGTGACCGAATTACTCCTTATCTTTCCCCAGATCCAATGACTTTTTGGGTATCAATGCACTGTAAGCCCGTTTTAGTGACCCCATTCCGCCAATGTCGTACGCCACGTCTAATGCGCTATCCCAAATCTTTACGCCGTGCTGACAAGATGCATCACTGGAAATTGTTCATGTCCCAGCCCAGAAACTCAAAAAAGTCGTTAATCGTGTCAAAATGATTCCATCTCTACCGAGTCCGCGTTAGCAATTTCTCAGTCGCTGCGATTGCGGAACCAACCTCGAGTGTCTTCATCACCAGCTCAAGTTCTTCCCGTCCACCGGGGATGTTATCCCAGTCTTGTACCTCGCGACGCTGTTTCACGAGCTCGATAAGACACGCGACCCAGTTCCCCGCCCTGTCTGTTGAGACTTCTGGCTCTGTCTCACTGAGCTCTTGGTGTTTCAGAAGGCACAGCCATCGCCTCAGTCCAGCCCATGTAAGTACCTCGCCGCCCGTGATGAGAGTCGGGTCGCTCAGCTTTCTGAAGACGTAATGGATCGTCCCCGGTGGCATGTATACCGTCTGTCCAGGATGAAGCACTAGGTAGCGTGCCTGGCCCTTGAATCGCAATGGGTCCTGTTCCCACTTTAGCCGGTCATGCCAGCTGAGCGGGATCCAACCAATCCCAACAGGGCCCTGATGGCACGTAAAAAATATCCCGGGTGCGAAATCGTCAACGTGAGACGCTGTGTGATTGCCACCTTCACTGAGCAGAATAAACTCAATGTTTCGGCCACTCAGAACGGTCGGTCCCGCACCAGTGACTTCGAGGGCGTCAATGCGGTAGAGAATGTCGGAGTTCGGGGTGCTCAGAAAAGGGGGGTATGGAACAGGTACCCACTGCACCATGGTGAGCACGTTCCACTTATCATCATTCCGCGGGGTTCCCATGACCAGCTTCTTCTGGATCTGCTGCAGGTCTTGCGAAAAAAGGGGGATTGACGCGTGACTTGGCCGTTAGGATTGACTGTATCTCTCGGGCATGTCGGAATGGTAACCTAATGATAATCTCTCATTGTTGCTTCAAAAGAACGCGTGTTGATTGGGTCATTGCGTGTAAGATCGCGCGGTTGTAGGCGTCGGAGACATTCAGGGTCTGATAGCCGTTGGAAAGTGTCGTTTAGTGGCGGGCCGTTCCATGGAAACGGTTGCTGGTTCTTGATGACGAGCAGGGCACCAGAGTCGATCAAGTTAGCGGCATCTTCGGTTGAGGCGCAGTAATAGACTTCAACGGCGTCGTCTTTATTCGGTGGAGACCCAAGCTCTAAGAAAGCCGCAATCTGGTGAGCGTGATACTGTCGCCAGGTAGGCCAGATGTTACTGTTACTTCCTGGTGCACGAGGCGTGAGACTGCTTAGCCACGCTTTGGTCTCATCCAATACGAGCTGCACCCATTGCTGGTCCGTTGGTGGTGGTGGTGATTTACGGGGGTTATTAAGCCCAGTTACCTTTGCGTTCCAGTGACACCAGAAGTCGTACTCATAGTGGTCGTCATACATTTGTCCAGAGGTCACATGGCGCATTAAATCGCTGAACTTAGTACTTTCCTCTTGCATTAGACTGTGACATTGTTGGAAACACCGTGAGTGCGTCCCCGGATGGCGCAGGAGCTTATGTCGCAGAGCGAGACAGATTATGTACCGACCTTCTGTGTCATCCTTGGCTTTTAAAGAGAAGAGTGCACGTAAACGCAGAGGGTCAAATGGATCTGGCTGAGCAAAAGAGCGGCGACCTGTAGTTGGCGCCATTCCACGCAAGGGTACGTTTTCTCTGAAGGTTGCTACGTAACGTCTTCACAAAAGTGGGAAGAGTGAGCGAGATGGTGGGGGACATTTGTTGTGATGACGTGACGCGTGCCTGGTTGGCTACGACCTAACGCAGGTACATGATCAGGGTCAGTGTCTCTTGGCCAATCGGAAGAATGAAATAGCATCACGTAATCTCATCTGCCCTGGCTCACCCCTGCAGCATGATCTGAATCGCGTACGCACTAAACATTAGAGTATCTCCACGATCGTATCCATACCAACCATGGCCGACACTATCAAGGCTCTACCAACTCCGCCCCCGCAGTCAAGCAAGAACAAGAACGAGAAACGAGTCCTACGCGCCAAGGGGCGAGTATATGCAGCAGCCGGTTTCGAGCCGTCGGAGCTCTTTGGCAAGCATGCTCCTCGGTCCTGGGGACAGAGCCTGATCGAGAACCTCGCCCAGATTATCCAGCTGGCCAGCAGTGGAAAGGCTGGCATCACAGTACAACTATTAGTCGCTCGTATCAAAGAAGAGGCGAGCCGCGACCCGACGGGGTTGGTTACCAACAATATTGTCAATAAAGTCAAGTCGGAGATCCATGCGAAGTCACAGGGATGTGTGCTGCAAGACGAGGAGGATGGGATGGAAGACTCTGACCAGGATGCGCCCATGACCTCGTCGCCATCCAAGGATCGACCTCTCAAAAGACGCCGCAAGAACCCTACGACCGAACCCAAGCCCCCAGCTGTAGGTGCGGAGGGTACAGATGATGAAGACGAACAAGGTCCTCGAGGCATCGTCTCTTCAAGCGCCGAAGCAAAAGACCCCGTAAGTACCCGTACGACTATCCCACGCCGAGTAGCTCAATCTAATCTTCAACAGTTACCGATCGAGGAATACCGCAAGCGCATCGCTGCACACCAACGCCGCCTCGAGCTCTTCAAAACCGACCGCGACGCGGCACAATCCCGAATCGACCAAACGGACACACTTAACAACGCTCTCCGAGATGCCACAACAATCCACCACAGCGCCCGCCTGAGTGCCCAAGAATCCGAAGCCGCACTCACTGAGCTCGAGGCGCTGGTCGCAAACCATGGAGACATTCTCCCAGCCTCAGTCCGAAACAGCATCCCCGAAGCGAAACAGACATTAGACGAGGCGAACTGCAAAGCTGAAGAAGCAGAAGTTGTCATGACAGCGGCTCAAAAGAAGGTAGATGACCAGACGGGACAGGAACCAGCGCTCCAGGATACAGTTGTGCTCATGCAGGAGGCTGTTGCGGGCTGTGTGGACGACATTGACAAAGAGCAAAAGGACATGGATGCGGCGTTGTGCATGCTGAGCATGCGGCGTGTGAGCTGGGAGGTCTTGAGGGCAAGGCCGGTAGAGCAGGTGAATGACTTGCAGTCGCTGATTAATGACATTTTGGCGTCCGGGGAATAACTTGCATTAGATGTAGACGTTTCTTCATGATATGATGGCGTTGCAGGGAGTTGGATTGTATGATCAAGATACCCCAGCATTTACTTAGACTCGGTTGAGGCTTGCGGAGTTCCTTCGACAGGACTAATTAGACTATCAGCATGAGAGCTTTATTAACAGCGTTTGCAGGCACATATTGGGTCCGGAGTTGATTGTTGCTCCACGAAGGCGTCCTGTTGATGGGATTGCGAGGAGCATAATGTTACTAGATCATTTGGCAGCGTATTCGTGGGCACATCCCAATACCGCCGGTCTCTTAAGCAGGTATTTTTTTTGTTTTCAGATTAAACGCAAGTGGGCGTATAATGCGCTGTTGTTACAGTCCGTTGAAGATGACATCCTGCGATGCATAAAGGCCCGCAATTGTGGTGTTGAGTTTCTGATAGATGTGCTGAAGGTCACGGTTCGAACGTGACTGTTTTCGAGGGCGGTGTGATAATTATTGCCGAACCTGGAACTGACCCCCAGGCATAAAAAGTTACCCCGCGTTCGGGAAGTGGGACTGGCATTTTAAGATCCGTGCTGCATGTAAGAGCTACCCTGAACCCACAGAGCGACCGCTAAATTCATCTTAAGATACCGCTTACAAGATGGAGGTCATCCATTATATGTACTTTAGCCCTCCGGATCGAGTTCATTAAAATTGCTTTAAAGTGATCACAGGTTAATGAATGATCCTAACTACAGGAGACTTAACTTGACGGGTAGTTTTCACACCATACAACAAATCCCATTCCGTGATGTTGATGGCATGATGGTCGCTTTCCGCTTTCATTAACAAAGACAAATTAGAAGCGCAAGAGCCTACGCAATCCAAAATGACCAACGCTGGGAAAGGATGACGGAAAAGACGTTCTTTGCTTCTTTTTTCCGCCGGGCTTAAAAATGAGGTTCAAGGTGAGATTCGGAATTGGGGCCAATGCTTCGCGCATCGGAGGCAGTTGCAAACTGAGCCAAGATCGTCGAGAACAAGTTATACGAGTTAAGGCTACAAGCCGCTCTCTAGGCTAACTCTGGTTCTAAGCCACTTCTCTGGTTTGCTACTATAGATATGGCGCTGCCCGTTCACTGGAGTCGTCCGGTCACGATGTGATCCGCTGTCATCATTGTCAGGGAAGTATGGCGAGGCCATACGTTAACGCAGGCACAGGAGAGTTGATGTTACTAGAGAATATGCCTCCGATCTAGTGAAAATATGCAGCTAAACAGATAGCCGGGTTTAAATCAAGGATTTCTTAAAGAAGAGAGAATGTCTTCAATCTGTGTTGTTGCGAGACGCAGAAGATGACCAGGTCGCTCAGCTCACCGGCATAACAATAACAGTAAACCATTGAGTAGGGTACCTTGGAAATAGCATAGGACTCGAATAAATGCTGGCTTGAGGTCGCTGGAGCTCTTACGAGCAATAATTTATACTGATATCCGGAACATGCCCGCAACCGAGCTACGTGACGCGGCCACCATGTCTTGACACTCAGACGTATCCAACAGAGTCAATTGAACATAGGGCAGATTCACACCGATATCCCGCTTTCTGTAGTGTGAGTCAGAAAGCCAAGGTAATGTGCAGGAAATACAAGCCAGAAGAACTGGCGGGATGTGGAGCGCCATTTGTCGGTATGTGGAAGTCATACGTCGGTATGTGGAGTCAAGAACTCTATTATGTGAATCAAAAGCTTAGCGAAAATGAATCTTAGGGATGTTCCCCAGGAAATAGCTCCTCCTTAGATGCGGGGAAGCTTAATTAGCGTGCCCTGAAAAGCTGGGGAAGAATCTCATGAGTCATGTCGTTAATTGCCCATCTCCCAGCAGCACCTTGTAGTGGTTTGGCAAACTGCCTGCGTTGATCTACAAGCGCAATTCCTAGCTGTCAGGGCCTTCAGTAATGAAGGATCCGAGTGGAAACATTCATCTAGCTCATAGATATTTTGAGTAATTCTTAGTCGTGCCATCTACGCCTTGGCAAGCTTACTCCGAAATAGTTAGACCGATGCTTCTGCAGTTTGCGTATCGGGAAAAGACGTGGGCAAATCCTGAGCAGCGTGAAGCCCACGACCGGCACCAACCCAACCAAGGCGGGTTATGCCACTATTGGACAAATTCGGCATGTGGGCATCCGGAGTCATGAGCACTAGCTAGGATTATGGTGATGTACACGGCCTTGAGTCGTGACCGACGGGAAGTTTCTTCATCGATTGCTATATAAGCTGTGCCTTTCCTGCCTCTCAGCCCCCAAGATCTAATCAACAAGCCTTGCCAACAAGTCAATCTACTGTAGCTTGCTTCCATACGTCTCATTTCCGTTGTCTCTTTGACCATGAGATTTTCAATCTTCGCCGTGGCTGCGGCCTTTGGCTCGGCCCTTGCCGCTCCAACTCAGCATTCAAAGCGAGATGATTGCAGCTCAAGTGATCAAGGTACCAGGGCCAAGTTTACAGTCCTTGTCTACGACATTCTGGACTCGATGGTTTCCCACAATCCTGACACTCTGCCACTGGCAACACAATACCGTGCGACAGAGAATTCCCATCCCGCAGCTCTTGGTTTCATGAATGCATGGCGCACCATTACCAGGGCCGGCAAGCCTAGCCTCCTTGCCATCGACACCACAGTAGGCTCAGCTTACTTCGCCCTTGCAGTCAGTGAAGGGAACGATGAGCTTCAGTCAGTCCTGCGAGGCCGCGTCAAGGTCGTCGATGACAAGATCACCGAGCTGGAAATCTACATCAACCGCTCGCGCGGTGACCACGGCTTCACCTTTTCGGCGGCAGAACTTGCAGAGAATTCGGAATTTTTGACGGATCTGCCTTCCAATCGGACCAAGGCATCCAGAGAGACATTGGAGAAGGTCAGCGCGGCTACTTTCAACCCCAACACAACTTTCGAAGCTAAGCTGGCGGACGACTGTCAGTTCACTGAAGTTGGGGGGAGGGTGGTTGATCCTGGCCCGAACAGAAACGGTTCTTATGACCCTCTTGGATGCCAATTTCCGGGCCTTCCATCCGACAAGAACGCCAGGTTGAACCTAGTGATTGACGAAGAGACCGGCATTGTCGTCACTGGCGCCATCATTCCCGGTCTCGTGTATCCGTATGGAAATATCTCTGCTTTCATTCCTGACGAGCTGAGTGCGCCTCAGGTGGCTCAGGACTTGTGGACCAATGTCACATTGGCCGAGGGCGGCACAGGATTGCTGGAGAAGGCCCCTGCAACCGGCGAGGTGTTGCAAGTGGTTCAGTACTACAATAACAAGATCTATGCTGTGCAGGTCAACCTCTACTTGAGCGGACCTGGCATGACCTCGGTCTGGACTTCAAAAGTTGAATGAGGGCTTAGGCGTGGTTTGTTCGATGTAGGAACGAGGGACACTGATGAAAGATTGTAGAGGCCCTCCGAGACTGCAGTACATGGCGGTTCGAATGGTTCATGGCTGAGGGAATAAGATCCGTGGTCATTGCATATCTTCTATCATATCTACCGAATTGATATCGGTATCTTCCACTACACCTAAGTATAACCTAAAGCAGGTTAAGAATAAAGAGCCCATAGAATCAATGATTACCCAAGCTCCATATATATAGTTTCATTATAGAGCATAAACAAGCGAGGTCATGATCCAGGATCTGGAGATCGGTGCCGAAGTTGCTCTGGGTGAAGCCCTCTCTGAGTTGATGGGGTACGAGAGTCGGCCTGAAGGGTCCTCGGGTGATGAAAGCCGTCACTACGCCAGGCCCGTGCGATGTCGTATGATGGTATAGCCGTCCGTCTCCCGGCGTGCAATCAAGGCCTGGATCCTCTCGTCCTCAAAATCTGACTATTGTCCTATGGCTGTTGGCGTCTTTCCCTCCAGCAATGCACCTGGCTGTAGTATCATGAGCTTGCTGCCGAGATTGACCAAGGCATCGAAGGAGCTAGTGAAGTTCTTCGACGGTCGAAAGGTATATTTCTAGCGCTATAGTCTAAGTGCTGCCACTCGCTGGGACGGAGGAGGCGACGGGGTGAGCCCTGGCACCATTGTCAGAGACGGAAAGTGGACTATGGTCGTGGTGGGCACATCGGCTCCAATGGAAGACGTGCGAGGGGAAATGATGACACTGAAGAACGTCTGGTCATCATCGTTTTCCTCCACATTCTGGCGACTGCCATTCTGTCTGTGGCTGTCTCCCGGACGTGAGCGAGGTACGTGTATTTAGACACGCGGAGCCCTTGTCCTCATGCAGCAGGCTGACTGTTATCACCAAAGAGGACAGTGAATAGATCCGGCTCTAAGAATATCACGGCCGCTGGCTCAGCAGCATCGCAGTCATCTTCCGGAGAGTCGTAGGAAATTGCCGTTGTGACATCGCTCAGACTTTGCAAATCTCGTGTCCGTATACGGAGGGCGCAGGTGTCATTTTGCTCTCTTTTCACTTCGAATGGCAGCTTAGCCAAAACGTTCTCGTCTGTCACAATCCAGGTAGGCTCGTGCTCCCACGAAAGGTGACGGCCTTTAAAGATGATGTAAGGTAGGATGGTAACCTGGGCGTTGCTCTCAGGTGCCGGGTAGACAGAGTCAATGCCTGGGGGCTAGCCGAACCTTTGGGCCACGACGTAGAACAACTGCTTTGTCCCGTTGATGGCTGCATCCTGACGATTCGTCTCTCGGTCGGTGTGTGGTCACACTGGTGGTGCAGAGATCGTCTGCGAGATTCCAATGTCATGCCGGCCAGTAACTAGCGAGGGTGCGTAGTAGGAGAACAGGCGGATCTTTCAGGCTCTGAATTGCCTGTAAGGAGCCCTTATCTGGCACATAGTCTTGAAGAGAACTGACAGGACGGCGGGATAGATCCTAATCCTCTGAACGCCCCAGGTCGCCCAGTTTCTCGCCAACTCGGACTAATCATGATGCATGGGAAAGGTTCTCGCCTGTCGGGCTTGTGGCGTAGATGATGTTCCTGGTGCCTGGCTCGTTCCACTGAATGCTCAGCCGCGAGAACTGAGAGACTGTGTAGCCCGATCCCACCTTTCGCGGCTGCTCCATCGGCGAGTGGAAATTGATGCTGTCAGCTCTCGGATGGGCTGCCAGGGACCCTACCTCCTTAGTGCCCACGCCTCAATGTACGTCTTGCTGTCCGAATGAAGCCTGTTCAGGAAGGCAATATCTCAGCATTTTTCACGACCAAAGGGGGCATACGGGGGCAGGAACAGAGAAACTTCCGCAATTAGGTAGAGAAAGGCCAGTTCCTTGATCCGGTCGACATAGCCTGTCAAGAAACCAGCTTATGGCTTGGGATCCTTCAAGCTAGTCGTCGAGGTAACAGGGCTCAACAACGAGAGCTGTAATGAGGGTACGGTCGCCGCACCGACGTCGGTAACCCTGTAGTCAAAATCTGATATTGCCAGAGACGGTAGACGATGAAGAAGCTTCGGGGTGCTAACCATCTTCTTGTAAATGACGGAGATGACCTGGGACGGGTAGACGAGGGCGTGGCTCACGCTCTTACCGCTAGCCTTCAGACCGAGGATATGGAAGACATCCGCGCGGAATGAGTGAGTTTCAAGGCGGAGGATGATGATGTTGGGTCCGCTTGAGAAGAACCTGAGCTTCTTCTTCGCGAACGGGCTCACGACTGTTGTCAGGCCGATATAACTTGCTCAGTGGTGGTTGTGTCGCCCATTATCAGTTTGGGTGCGTGAAATTGAAGGAGATGAAAGGCAAGTTTTGGCCAATAAGACAGAATTGTAGCCATGAGGAAGAATGTGGCGATAGCGGAGAGGTTGGCCGAGCTGTCGAGACCGTCCTATACTAGAACGGGCTTTTATTTGTTATTTAAACGTCCTGTCAATTGCATCTTTTGCCGCCGGGCGAAGCTTACGCGGTATATTCTTCCCTAATCAGTTCCGCGAATCAATCAATGCGGCGCAGGTATCCCAGCAGAGCTAAGACATGGACTATCGTCAATGTGCAGGCGACTCTTTGCATTGTGACTGACGCCACCAGTAACTAGACTGTGGAGCAACTGGCCAATAGTTTACGTATTCACACCCCAATTCGCTCGAAAAGGCATTGGTTCACGGGCTAAAATACGTCAATACGGCTCTAATGCCGTTGTACGAGGTATCAAAAGATAGGTTAGCCCTGATCGGTCTAGCTTCCCTGATAAGGATTAGATGCTCCATATGTATATAAGGAGCTCCACTCCCCCCATCCTATGATAGAATAAAGGCTCTTTTAACACTCTCTTATGTGACTCTCCGCTGTGCGTGCCACACGAGGAAATATAACGAGGAACACCCCGGGGGAAGTCCAAGTTGCCCAAGCTCCAAGTCTGCTGCTGCCACATGAGCCTAGAAGTAGGAACTTGGACTTGGAGATCGGGCAGCACAAGCCCAGCGAGCATTACCCCACAATGGCTACGAAAGACGACGAGAATAGACCCTACGAGGCGTGCCAGGGTATCTACAGCCAAGATGCTCGACTGAACGTGGCGTTTGTCGTTCCTTTTGATCCAACTGAAGACCAAGACGACGGCACTACAAGTAGGCGATCTGAAATGTCATCACGCGGGCTAAAAGAACAGGTTCCGTTCTGGCGTTCAGCGGATGAGTGGGAAAATCCCATCTGGGGCTGGATGCTCATCAACTACGCCAACCAGGGCCTCCAGCTGTTTCTGCAGGACGGCACCTTCTACCGCGAGGTTCGGCTCGCCGGTCGCAATGGAACTCAGAGCTTGCCGACCTGGGTGCCGTTCGAACCGCCATCTGAGGATCCCGACCTCAGCAAGAAGCCAACTCGTCAGCTCGTCCAACTCCAGCTCCTAGTGGCCCGCTTTCAGGACGAAGCCTTTCTCCGTGACTTCTGGGCCATGGCTGTCCGCGCTGCCAATAAAATGAAACCCGCACCGAACGTTTTGTCGGAATTCTCCAACGCTCTGATTGGACGACCTCTGGCTCTTACGCATGCGGGCTGGTCCTTGGAACTTGCCAGGCTGCCCCTAAGCACACAGGCTGTGGGTGACAGTCAGATGAGCGAGCCTCTCAGTAAGTATGTGTTCGACATTAAAGTCGGGAATGCTTCAAGTGGTTTTGACGGGCTAGTGGGAGTCTTTGACTGCCAAGCTGCTCCGGGACAACAGGACCTCGGTTTGGTGTTGGACAAGGTTTACAGCGACTTTGATCACGACCCCCCGAGTCCGACCACATCGCAGCCCGCGCTGCCATCAATGGCGAGCGATGGAAAGCATTTGAATGATTCTTCAAAGCGGATTCTGCCGAGCAAGAAGATCCCTCTGCGCGCTTTCTACATCTCGCCGGAGAAAGATGACGGCAACCGCCGCCACAACCTAGAACTCGTCGTTCGCGGTGTACTTCTGGATCCCGTCTCTCCTATACACACGTACTCGGACATTGTGCCAGTACAAGAGCTGGTGCTTCCGTGGTGGACTTGGCAGCGCGCTCTAGCAAATATCAAAGCCTTCTTGCACCTGGGACCGTTGGTCGTCACCAAGGATGTCCCGCCCGCGATAGCACCAGGACAGGAACTACGATCCGAAACTCCAGTTGTCCTGCCGGATGCCGATCCAAAGAGCCAACACGAAGCTGTGACGTTGCCCGGTTTGGGGAGTAGTGACTGGGCCTGGTTACAGCCATATTATCACGATAGCAAGGGTGCAGCCGGCGCAGAGGAGGAGGAGGATAGCAAACGCGACGAAACAGATGGCGAATGAAGTGATTGCAGCAATGTACGCAAGAAGAAAGATAATATTGAGAAAGATTACGATGATTCACTGCAAAAGCCCCTAGCGGTACATGGCATTGCCAGTGAAGGCTGAGGATGAGTACGTACGGTATGAGATGGATCCCTATACCGCAATCGGGGGCTATTTATTAAAGGTTGGGAGGAAGGAAGCGAGGAATCCTAAGTCTTGAAGTAACCACTTAGGTGGGAAGTTGTTGTAAAGCCCATCTAAATGCAAGCTTTGGAAGCAATCGAGCCTTTTCGACGCACTCAGCCTCATTCCATAACATCACCCATGACACAAGACGATGCTTTCTGGCTGTGAAGATGGATCGATAATGCCCAAAAGGCTCTAGCGTAGGAGTGGTGCCCGACTCAATCAATCCATCCCAACAGAGTTAGCCTTCAGCTCACCGCTAACACGGCAATTACAGTCTAGATCTGATATAACCCTTGAATTATTGAATGTTCATGACTTCAGTGGCATCAAACTAGCTAATTGTCTTAGCGACAGCCAGCTTGAAAGTACTGCGTACCCAGAGCTTAGTATCTGAGCAGCGCCTAAGTCACATCGATACAATAATTCAGCGGCTATATCGTCCAACATCTCCACCAGCATCACGTGCGGACGACAAGTTCTGTGCGATAGACCGCGAGTGGTGAGAAAACTGGAAGGCGAGAAGCGTGTGACTGTTGGAGAGCTAGACCTATCAAGGGTATGCTCTGCGCACTGGCGTGAGCCATCCAGCGGGTCTGGGCACCTCGAGTTCGGAGATTCTGTGATACCAAGCGACGATGTACATAGAGACGGGCCAGACGGGGACTTGGTCGACTATAGACCGGGGCCTAGCTACTGCGCTATTGCTGCGTGGGCTTGTCACAGGTTGTTGTGCGAGGGCTGAGACTGTGCCGGTCTAGAGTTCGAGGGGGATGTCAACCGCATCTGACAGACATCATGACACGCAAGCACCCGTGTCTGTGCCCTGTTCCGCCCATCTCCGCTGCCTATCCGATGCAGTTGCGAAGTCATTCGGGTTGGAGTTGGCAGCGTTGCGTCGCCGCCTTTCAGACCACCAGCACGAACGCTCGTTTGATCTTACAATCTCGATTCTGTAGCGCTGCATTGGCTGCTCTGGATTTGACTAAACTCTGTCGTTTTCATGGACACTATAAAGTGCTGAGTTGTTTGCACTTCGTGAATGTAGGGGAGGGCGATGGCATTATTCTGCTCATGTGCACGACCTCCACAGTCCAGGGCATCGAGGAAGTTGCGCGAGCCATTCTTCTGGATGGCGGCCTGACCCCTCAAAGAAGGGCAATGAGTACGACGACGGCGAACCACACGAGAATACACCGCTGGCAGCGAAGACGCCCATCGTGAACATCGGCTGAGCCATCGGAGATATCGAAAGGGACTTTGAGTGTCAGGGTGACCCAGACGAGCCAGGGACATGAGCGAAACAGCCTAGACAAAGAAGCCCAGGAAAGGTTATAATACATCAATTGAACTGTCAGTCTTCGTGTCCGTCCTATGCGGCGCAGGTAGATGTCTTTATACTGAGTTGATTCAGCCGATGCTGCAATTACGCTACTGTTGTATGTAATAATGGGGTCGCTACTCCTTCTATCTATATACATATCTTTATATAGGTTACTCCACTTAAACCTGATTTAACATTATAAATGCAATATTCAGTAAGTCCCTTCCCTTCTTAAACATCGTAGTTTATATACCTGAAATTACCTGTTTTTATTTTACTTATTTACTCCCCTCTTACTTTAACCTTCTCTATTTTATTCTTACTATGGATACCAATTTACCACAGAATAAGGTTAACATTCTGACTCTAAACTGCTGGGGTATCAAATATATTACCCCGCTCCGGACTGAACGGCTCGCAGAGATCGGGCGACGTATTGCTGAAGCTGAGCCGACACCAGATATTATTGGTCTACAGGAGTGTTTTTCTCGTGATGACTTCGAAAGCATCCGGGAGCAGACGCGTCAAATTCTACCCTACGCTAAACACTACTACGCAGGCCCTTTTGGAGCGGGTTTAGCAATTTTGTCACGATGGCCACTAGAGGAGACATCCATGATAAACTATTCGTTGAATGGCTTACCGACTGCTTTTTTTCATGGTGACTGGTATGCTGGCAAAGGCGTTGCCTGCGCTACGGTTCGTTATGGGCCAGCGTACGACGAAGTGATCTACGTCTTCAATACGCACGTGAGTCATGTTGCCAAGTCTAAAAGTTCTTCAACCATTACCTCTTTACCGAAAACGTCAATTAGGAACTCTCAGTGAATGGTCCAACCATCTAACAGTTATGGGATGTAGATGCATGCTTCTTATTCCTCAGACGACTATCCGTGCCACCGCGTTAGCCAGGCATGGGAGTTCGCAAAACTACTTCGGGCAGCGATGGAACGTCGTCATGGAAGACAGTTAGTCGTGGCACTTGGTGACTTAAACACCGATACCCATGTACTGCCATGGAATATCATCAAGAGCCTTGTTCCCTCCTTGCATGACGTGTGGACGCAGCGTCCTCCATCATTAGATGGTAGAACACAGGAACTCCAGTCGAGATCTGACATGGAAAATTCTGATCACAGTCTAGATAACGCCAAAGGTAATACTTATGGCTCGCCTCAAAACACATGGCACTGGACTCGAAAGCAACGCTCCCAGTATCTCAAACAACATGATGAAAATGGAGCGCCAGCTGTACCGCCCGATCCTGACCACTCACAAGCCATGAGAATTGATTACATACTTGCCAATACGAGTACTCAGAACAGACCTATCTCAGGTCATGGCCATGGTACTTGGGTGGTGGTGGCAGCCACGTTAGGCATGTTGGAGCGGCATCCAATACTCGGCTGCTCCCTCAGCGATCATTTCAGCGTTGAGGCAACCCTTGCGATCCAGGAACAACTTCCTCCAGGGCTGTCACAGCAACAGAGCAGTAAGTCTGTCTTGAACCCGCAGTGGGCCGAGATAATCCCTGCTCGAGTATCTCTCGAAAAGCCCAGACCTGATAGTCCGATGGGTGGCAGCAAGGCACAAGATTCACAAAGCCGTCCTGATACAGAGATGAAAAAGCCGAAATCTGTGCCCGAGGACGATCTTCAAAATCCACACAGGCTTAGCAAGATGCAGGTTCTTGATGGAATACTCCGCACGCTTCGTGACTACGAGTTAGTCCGCCGACGGAGAATGCAATGGAGAAGGCTTAGGCTAGGCGGCGCTGGGATTACTTTGCTGGGATCATTAGTTGGAGTATGGGCCATTAAGCACGTCGCATGGGCTCGTTTCTTGTTGGCACTTGCTGGGATGGTAGCAACGGGTCTCCTCACTATTGACGGTCTTGGAAGCTACCTTTTCACACAGGCTGAGACAGCGGCGTTAGAGGAGCTCAAATGGGAAGTAGAGAACGAGCAGAAGAGAATATAAGTGAGCAAGCGCTATAGAAGGAAAACAAAGAACAACAATGAATATAAGTACCTTAAGATAAGGAGAGATAGGAGTGAAAAGGAAAGACTGCCAATATAGGAATATAAAACTAGAATACTTTCACCGTCCGTATACCTGGTTTCGCCTTATCATTCTACCCATAAGCACTAGCTTACCATCGAATATCAAGATCATTTACTCAAGTACTATAGCCTGGACTGTCCCAAGTTCCGGGTCGTCAAAAGCCTCCCCGTACATAACCTGATGCACATATCCGTTTCCAATGACAGTATATAGAGGGAGGTCCCACGTTTTAGAGGCTTCGTCTGAAGGCCGCAAGATAAAAGGGGTCTGACATCCGAGTATAATATGAACTTCGTCACCAGTCTTCATCTCACCAGAAGCGAGGCCAATCATGCCGCGGTTTGTGACAAATAGTCGACGTTGTAGCAAACAGACTATAACATGATATATCGTTGCCGAGCCTTTGATCTGTAGCTTGTCATGAGAACTGAGGTCCAGCTTCAATGGCTCGGTGATGCCCAAGTGCGGAGAAAACTGAGAAACAAGAAGGAGAAAATTCCACAGACTGTGTAAGTCCGAATAGTCGTCCTGTGTAGCTGATCGGTAAGTGAGACATTCTTTATTGTCAGTCTCGATTGAGTTATTCATTATCGTTCGCCAAAAGATGTCACCTTGGGTGCCTGGATCAGGGGGCTCTGAAGGCCATCCCCCAGCTCCAAGACCTACCATTTCCATCCAGTTTCGCAGCACGTCTGGGGCATCTTGCCAATCCTCCAATGCATTGCAAACAGGCCCGACTTTGTCGATTGTGTCGACGAATTTAGTCTGCAGACGAAGAGTTTCATCGTCAGCAACGGTGAGGAGCTGGGTATCTTGCATATGCGTTCCCGATGCTGAGAAGCTGGAAGACATGGTGAGTCGGCGCTCTTCTATCGTCACCCACTGAGACTCGGTCGATATACAGCAGGCATCAGGGATCCAAGATGGGAACTTTCTCGACTCATTGACAGTCCTTTGCCCCATTAAAATTTCCATTCCTCCTTTGTCTGAAAAGCAAGTGGATACTGCCTCCGCAATAGCTTTCCGAGGCTCAGCCTTGTAATCTGGCACCAGAGGAGTAGAAGACCAGGTGGTAACGAGCCCCAGAAGCCCATAAAAAAGATCCACTACCTCAGTAGCTTTAGATGCATGGAATTGCCTTCGTAACTGAAGTAGTGTTGTTTGCAATTGTTGCGCTTGTGCTTCTCGAATAGACACCAATGGATCCACTTGTTCCTGTATGGCCAGGAGAGGGTCAAACGCTTCGGCACGCAGAGAGGTTCGAACCTCCTTGCAACATGCTCCCGCGTGCGTATTCAAGACTTTAACAGCTGACTGGAGAACCTCATACGAGATTTCTTCAGACGAGTAAATAAGCTTGACAGAATCTGGCAAGGCCATCTCTTGGACGATCCAGATTCGTTTCCACCATGGAAGTCTGAGAAACCCGGCCAATGCGTCGAAATGGGGCTTGTATGACTCGGGGATATCTGTTCTCTGGCGATCACCGACTGAGAAGCATGGCATCTCGTATAGATGGGAGTCCTTTGCTAGTATATGCAACATCTCACCCACCTGTTGGGCAGCTGTGGATATTGAACTATCCTCAGAGATGTTGCTATCATTTCCCAACCAGACAATGCAGACGCGACACGTCTTGTATATGCGGCCCATTATTTGGACCTGCTGTGATTTCTCGTCATCGTCTTTTTGGTTGATACAGATAGCATCAATCCATACGATTCGGGGAGCATCAGCTTATCGAAAGCGGCGCATCGCCAGCCACAAGTTCTTTGTGACTTTGAAGGAACTCTTCTCAACCTCGATAGTTCTCTGGATTGTGTTATCCCCCCATACATAAGAAAGACATTCGTATGCGGGCGCTTTGTCAAAATCCACAATATTGACAGCACAAGAGATGTCATCTGACCAAGAACCAGGCTGAAGTTCGACAAGTCGAATCTGGAGCTTTTCAGAATCCAGTGGTGAATACTGGTAGGCTTCGGTTACTTCCGCCATCCTGTGGCGAGTCCCATCGACTAATGGCAGGTAAAGGATTGGGGCACTGAATGTGTAAGTCGGAAGGCAAGAATTGCTACAACTTGAAATGAATGAAACTTTATTCAGGAAGAGCGAGTGTTATCCAATTTATGGATTTCGGTCATCACAACAGACCTCAACCTTGGTCTGGTAATGTTCAAGAAAAGAAGTATACCACAGATTGCAAGGTGACATCCCAATTGGAGCGCCGAAAAGTAGAGGGTGTGATACTCGTCCGAGTGGATAGGGGACCAAGCATTCGGTCAGACCTGTTACTTCTGGCCTCAATTTTGCACAATATCTTGGTCATTCATGAAAACCAGAGCACAGTAAGCTCAGGCATGATGTTGGCACAGTGAAACCCGGCCTAGCTAGCTGGTTCAAACCTCCATAGCAAGCATGGAAAATAGTGTAATTCACATCTGTACAGCATAGCATTTACCGCATTTTACGCTACATCACCAGAGTTTTTGTAGAATTAAAAGGTACTGTGAAGTTTGCCCCAAACTCGACATAACACCGTAGCATTATTCTCAGCGTGTCTGGTGTATCATCTCGACTGAATGTCACTAAACATCTCTGCATGTCTTATCGCTCTTACTTACTGTATTTGGAAAGCCTCAATATTGGAAAGCCACAATATTGGAAAGCCTCAATATTGGAAGCACTGAAGTTAAGATAATTAGCCACACCAATTAGGTCACTTCTGGTGGTTACACAGCCTGTCTTTGTCACATCGAACAGTGGTGTGATATAACTCGTAAGCTTGATACCCACATGCCAAGCCGGAAAGGTCTACTACCGGAACTTGTGGCTTGTTACCCCGTGATTATGTCTCGCTCTAGGTTGAAAGATCAACACCAAAGGTTTCCACAAGGCATAATTGTCCTAAACAAGGCTTGAAAAGCTGAAGCCTATTACACTTAATCCACTGTAGATCATACTACTTATAGCGATGTACATATTCCGAATCACGAGACTGAAAAAAGAACCCTGGAATCTGGCCTTTGCTGAAGTATTCGGTGAGTTATTCCCTGTCAGATGAGGCTGTAGTTACAGATAAGAGGGTTACACAATTGTGGATCACAGCTGGCTACTAGAGCCTTGTTATCTCCTCACTTGCTGCCTTTGAAGACAGCATGGCAGTAACAGCAAATGTGATGCAAAAATACAATGACGGGCGGACAGGGTAGCTGCAACCTTTTCACATCAGAACTTTTCTTACCCCTGCGCTCTGTATACAGGATTACCATCACCCCAAACCTGGGCCGCAGTGCTTTTATACCTCAGTTAGAATCAATTTAAAAGCTGAGTATTCCTACACTACATCGAGTCACAGCTTTAGTATGAGCGAGATCATCTTTATATAATCTCTGCACAGCACATTACCATTGTTCTCCATAACTCCTTTTTCTACGATGTCTTCAGACAAGTTGTCAGATATTTACACAGAACTTGGTTCCAACCAGATTCGAATCGTACACCTGCAGCCAGGTGACTACAACAGCTTATTAGCCTTGGAGATGTCCACGATATCTCTAGACAATACGGATGGGTACGAAGCACTGTCCTGGCAATGGGGCAATCTAGAGAAAGGGGATCATGTGTTTCATGTCAGCATTTGCTCTAGACCACCACAAGGTGAGGCGGAGCAAAGGTGGCATAGGATGGACATAAGGCCAAATTTATGGTATGCAATGAAGCGACTTCGACAACCCGATAAGGAGGTTCATCTGTGGATCGACTTTATATGTATCAAGCAGGTTGATGAGGGGGGCGATGTGAATTCAGAGAAGAGTAAGCAAATTTCGCTAATGACCAAGATCTACTCAAAGGCAAAGAAAGTCTTAGTGTGGCTTGGAGAGCCCGGTCAGGGTATGGAAAAGGATTTCACTCTGCCGAACTTGGAAAAGGCGTTCAAATACATCGAAAGCATAGGCGATTTGGATACCATGGACCACATAGCAAATGTGGATACTAACATCGCATTTAAAGCTGGATATGACGATCTAGACTCTGTCTTTCGGCTATTTAGATGCGGATGGTTCAGTCGTCGGTGGGTTGTACAGGTAAGCAATTTAACAGGCCTACAAAATCTAATTTGCGCCTCGCAATCGTTACTTGTCATCTAACTTGGCCTCTAGGAAATTGCAGTAGCTCAATCTGCAAGACTGCATTGCGGACCAGAGTCTATTAGCTGGGAGAAATTCGCTCATGCCGTGGGACTTCTCGAAAGCATTGGACGCGATGGCTCTATCAACAGGATGCTGAAGAAGAAGCCAGAAACGCGCCATGTCTCTGAGTATGCAGGCAACATATCAGCTCTG
This sequence comes from Fusarium anthophilum, assembly GCA_013364935.1. Taxonomy (NCBI): domain Eukaryota; kingdom Fungi; phylum Ascomycota; class Sordariomycetes; order Hypocreales; family Nectriaceae; genus Fusarium; species Fusarium anthophilum. The sequence continues at coordinate 62,310 of JABEVY010000282.1, read as the reverse complement.
CCTGCGTATCGACTTGTTCAAAACACATATGGCCTTTATCAAGAGCGCAGCAGAGACGGAGGCGAGGGAAAGCACGTTTGGCAGCGAAGCCTTGAGCAACTTGTTTGTTTTCTTGCTGTCTTTGAAGCTAGCCGTCCCCAGGATACCATCTACGCTGTATTAGGCATTGCGTCGGACTTCAAGCCCAAGAATGATTCTTATGACCAAGACTCTAATTCCGAAAGGAAGGAATTTGAGGTTGACTATGACCAGGGAGTCCTCCGGGTATACAAGCGTTTCATAAAGCAGGTCGTTACGAATTCTGGGTCTTTGGATATTCTGTGCAGACCCTGGGCCCCAGTTCATGAAAGAACAAACGATGGGAAGCTACAGAAGATCATTCTCCCGTCCTGGATCCCGAGTATAACGAGGAAGCCGTTCAAACGTGACAAGAATGGGAAGATGTTTCGCTACAACGCAGATCCTCTCGTTGCTGCAGCTATATCGAGGCTGAGATTCTTTACAGCATCCGGATCGAACTGTCGGAACAACGACGAACGGCTTCTCGAAATTGACGATGAAAACGACAAACCTTATATTACCGTGCAAGCGTTCGAACTTTGCAAAATTTCCGAAGCTTTTGATTGTGCGACATTCGGTAATATCGCGGCATCGTGGCTGGAGGCTGGAGGCTGGACCGATGAAAGTAAGCCGCCGCCTGGTGCCTTGTGGCGGACACTAGTGGCAAATCGAACGAGTCAGGGCACTGAGCCTGATCCTTGGTACCCGAGGGCATTTCTCTCAGCGGTTCGCGAAAAAGGCATAGAGTACGGAATTAACACTAACCAATTTATTCACGAAAAAGACAGCACAGCATATTTCGAGGTGTTTCGCCGTGTGCAAGAGGTTGTTTGGAACCGAAGATTGATTAAAACATGTGGTACCGAGAGGTATGGAGAATTGCTAGGACTGGCACCTGAAGAGGCTCGAGGGGGCGATTTAATTTGTATTGTTCTTGGGTGCAGTGTGCCACTTGTTCTGAGGCCTAAGGAGAATGGTTCTAATGCCTATGAACTTATAGGGGAGTGCTATGTAGATGGCATGATGGATGGCCAAGCTATGAAAATTGGTAAGGATATAGTTAGCTTTACAATTGTTTAACGTTATCGTATTACATAGTTCTATGTTTAACGGTTATTTAGGATCTTCCAGGCTGCTTTTCCGTTTGTAGACGCCAATAGCTTTGTTCTGGCAGCAGAAGGTGTCCCCAAGAACGTCACTCCAATGCCCGACGCCACGACATGGCCTCTGAACGGGTCAGCAAGCGCAGATATGGACTTATCGGTGGCCCTGGATGAGCGTCAGCTTCCAGTTGGACTCCTCCACGATGATGGATATCCTCGGCCTAACTTAGGCAAAAATTGACGCCATGATCTCTCTTTCGCTAGCGTTACCAATGGGTATTAATAAGGGTACAAGTTGTAAACGAGCCTCTGTTGACATGCGAAAAGCTGGCGACGATGTCTGGACTTCGTCGGACGTTGAACACCGTACCACCAAGGCACTCACCCCTCTGCCGCTCCAGCCAAATGACAAAATGCGTAACATGCTCTGGTACACAGCAAATTTGGCCCAATTATGAGGCTTCGCCTGGAGTTTAAGTTGATGGACGACGCGCGCAAACCCTTTTCTGGCTGGCTTGGCGCACCCCAGAAGAAATTAGGGCTCATAAACGTCTCCGTCGTGCTGAAGCACACGATGCTCTGTCGCTACACGGCCACGAGCGACATCGCCATTCCCCATGGTGAGATCATATCTCAAGCTCGGCAGTGTTGCTTTCTCGGCAATTGTGTCATTTGGCCGGGACAAGGTAACGCTGCGTCTCCAGCGGGACAGAGTAATGGATGGGAGTTATAGGTTTGCTAATGCGGTGGATTGGGTGGGAAAAGCCTTGATCTACGGGGTATGGGCGAGTGCGACTCTCTCCTAGGACAAGCGAGAGAGTTTACCGAGGCGGCGAAGCCCATAGCGATGTAGTTCAGGTTTACATATGGAGCGGATGGTGGTTTAGGGGCAATTCAACGTATGGGGGCAACCATGTAGGCTCAGTTGAGCGCTGGGGAGACGTACTCTGATGGTTGCATCGTCTTCCTTATGACCATTGCTTAGACGCCTCGTGGCGGAGCTTCCTATCGGGGTAAGCTTTCGAACCGAGAAGTCGATATCAGGTTCAATCTGATACCAGGGCATCAGACAGTTGTTGATGTCGTGTTCCTGAGTCAAGGGGAGCACATAAATAAAAAGGAAAGGTTGGAGATGAAAGAGGAACAGGAGATAGATGTGTTGAAATTGGTCTACTTGCTGGCTGTCTGCCATTCATGTTGCACAGAGCACTCTACTGCAAACCCAAAGACCCTCGCATACCATCCTTGCGCCCACAAACTCAGCTCCATGCAGTGGGATGCCCCCAGAACGAAACTGCCATCAACCCGAGGGCTAGTTGAGAATGATTCAGTACAGGCTTGCAATCTCTCCTTCGAGACAATAAAGAATGGCTCCTGCTCTGCTACAGCGTACATGACGGGAACTCGAACATGTGCCGCCCATTTTTCCTTCCAGCTGGGAAGCCAGGATTCGGGCAAACTCTGGATTTCAGCCAATGGTATTGGCGCATCAAGCTGCTCCGTAAGTTTGAGGATGCTGGGGTGTACGGTATTTGAGCGAAACATAGTGGCATCTTTCTTCTTGGGAGCATTCAATGCGTGGCCCATGGGGTCAAGCGACATCTTGAGAAAGTTTTCCATCATATGAGGCTGCCAGATGTCTCCCAGGCCGGAATAAATAATTCCACTTAGTACATACGAGGGACTTTTGTCCTTGGCATGCATAACTGCTGTCGCGATGGTAAACATACTGCCAAGGCTATGGCCAAAGAGCACGATGCCGTTGCATTCATTGGGGACCCCATATTCAGCCCAGAGTGCAGGCAGAATGTATTTGTGTAGTCGAGCGCTCGTCTCCATTACGGAGTCGGAACCGCTTGGAACAGGGAGGAACGAAGTTGATCCTCCATAGCATGGACGATCGATTGACACGAACGGTACACCATAGGCATTGGCCGAGATAGCCGCGGTATGTTTAGAGTCGGCGTCGAAATAATGGCAATCATAACCGCCACCATGGAGAGCAACAATTAAAGGACGGGAGGCGAGGGGAGACTCAGAACGAGCAGGTAGGCAGTGAATGCCGGTGACTTTTTCTCCATTTTGGAGGGAGATGGCAAAGTGTTCCATGATCCAGAACTAGGGGTAGAATGTGGTATGACGCGAAGGAAGAGTAAGTATGTTTTAAGCAAAGAGGAGCAAAATACGTTAATTACTGCTATTTTATAGCATTTATTCGGCGGCTGTGGGACGAGACAACTAGAGTAAATCGTATCCACTGCTAATTACTACTACCTTACTCTAAAGTGTCGGTGATAACTATAAACTCCGTAAAACTCCACATGCAGCATCGCCACTTCGTACCGAAAAAGCAACCGACCGGGTGACTAAGCCATTGTAATGAGTCAAAATGGCTAGCTAACAATGATGATCAAGCCATACCAAATACCCCCACTTCATGGAATATTAAATTTTCGATTTTCTCTACAAAATCCGGGTTTTTAATGACATTGGATTTAAAGTAGCTGTCACGAGCGCAACTGCTCCACCACAGACATCAATGGCCTCATTGAAATTATCATAAGTGCTTAGTATGTGACCGAGCCCATCGGTAAGTGCTTTGCCAGATGGCCGATGACTACTAGACATCAGATATCTAGCCAAGGCCCTTAAGCAGACTGAATGTGTCAGTGATATTCTTCTGGCTCCCTTCATTCGCCCTTCACTTGTGACTTCACCAGCTGCTATGATATTAAGCAATCGCCACGGCAGCATCTGCAATGTGTGTGCCTCGATAGCCGTTTGTGAAAGGGACATAAATAGAGAAAGCCATTGGAGACGATTGGATATCGTCGTAGTCTTCACCGTAGACTATGCCTACTGTTCGGTCTCTTATGAGTAATCGGACTGTGGCGACAAGCGTTTCCTATCGTTGGTTGGCATGATGAATAGGATCAGACTTGCTTATCCTTGATACAAGCCTGTCTAACAGTTTATAGTTCAGATTTCTACAAGCATCATTTGTCAGCGGTGACTTTTGCTAATTGACTCATTAGTGAGTTTTGTGTGTTTTCTCATCATCTTTCTGCTTCTCGAGTTTCAGATCCAGATTTTACACTCTCCTCGAGTTTGGAGCCTGGGAGCCGCTGGAGTCTGTCGAGAAATGGAGAGCCGCTGGGTGACAAAGAAGAAACGAAGAACAAGTAGTCTCCAGCATTGCCAATCAACGAGAAGCTAGCTACACGGTGTAGACGTGATATAACGGGAGGTTTACATCCCGGATCGCTGGATGTCGCTAGCGACGACCTCCCCTTGTTGCTGTGGGGTCCACTTTCAACAGATTCGTTCAAAATCTTAGAGCGGGATAGAGGTTCGCAACGCGATGGAGCTTACACCTTTCATACACCCTTTTCATCGTGACGTTGCCTAGTGGTTGTAGACTGTGCATAGCCTGTGTAGGACTATAATGCTAAACCTGCCATCGACGGATGTCTTACTTCACGATTCAAGGAACATGGTGAAAAGATTGCTGAAAAGACCTGCCGATGTCTATTATTCCTCGCAGGCCATATACTAAGAGCGCAGCACCGCAGTTGGATCTACTATCTGCAGTGCAGTGCTCCCAGCCCAAGAGCAACGCCGCCTGGCTGTTCCAAAGGGTCTCAAACAGAGATCTGGCAGAACTGGGAACACCCAGAACATGCTGTGATATCTTCAACTGAACTTTACCTCGTTGAATGATACAGAGAGGTCAAAGACTGCCTCTTCAGTGGTTGCGCTAATGACCGCCCCCTTGTTCGGAATATCGAGAAACTCGGGCCGTTCTTCTCATCTCTCACTATGAGTACACTGGATTATACGGTCATCAGAAGATGCTCGCGGCGGTTCGCGCGTTCTGACTGATACAAATTTACGTGGGGTATGGCCAATCGGTCCCGATGCGGCGCCGATAGCCCACTCAACCCTTTGACGTCTTCCATCGTACTGGGTCGTAACAGCAAATTAGGAATCAGCCACAGACGACCAGCAAGGATTATATCAAATTTATAGCCAATTGCGAACTGTTTGGCTGTATCTTGAAGCAAGACATCGGAAAGGTTGCTCCTCGTGGTCGGCGAATGGCTGAGGCTAGCTATGCGTGAAGTCAACTTCCTGACAGTTGACCTGCTGTGTGCTAGTCTAGAATCGGTATCTGTAGAAAAGCATGTACATGCTGAGGCAAGAGCAGGTGTAAGTTTGTGACCAGCGGCAACGACAACAGAAGGGGCAAAGGCAGAGGAGCTGGGGCCAACACTCTTGGGGCAGGCCGTAGGCTCTACAATACTGCCAAAATACGGGTTATAGCCAAAAAAACTTGACATTATCGTCGATGCATTGGCTTCGACTAGCTTCGGTGCCGGTAGTACAAGAAGCATGGACGAGAAGCATTGCAAGACGCAACACACGCATTTCTAGTAGGCCGGACACTATTAGTAACGTTAGAGGCGCCTGATGGAGGTGAGTGTAAGCCAGACGTGCTGGTCGCAAGGGGCTTGGAGCAGCCTGTGGGCTCGTTGACTGCCAATATAAGAGTTGTAGCCACGACACTTTACATAGTCGTCGATGCTATCGCTCAGGCTAACTTCAGCACAGGTAGCACGGGTCGCGCTGCACTCGTGAACATATTTACCAGCCAAGACGACAACGCCACGGGAGCCCATCACTAGTCTGAACCCGACCGAGTATTTCATATAGGTGAAGACGGGGACTGAAGGCTTTGGATAGAGTAGGCGGTGGGGACAATATATAAATTTTCTCGTATTTTTGTATCTAACTGGGTTAGTATACGGTTGTCTCCCTTGTCCAGGGATGTCTTATCTAACCCGGCCGAGCTGTTGTCAAAGATACCTCTAGACTTTCAGCTTTAACAGTCGAGCGGAGTTAATTTTAGTGTTTCCAGAATCCTATAGAAGGTATTCTGTAATTATAGCCAGCACTTCATAATCTTTAAGTGCGAGACCGTAAAATGGCGATAACTCCTTGCCTCGAGGCCTACTTACGGCGTTGTTATGTGCAATAGAGTGATGTGCAAAAGCAGTGTTGAGAACGTGGCCCAAGTCGGGCAAACCTAGGTCTCCTTATAAGCAGGGGATGCGAATACGTTTTGCATCCCTTGTGAACCATTCAACTGCCACAGCAACACAGCAATCACAACTTGACAGCGAGTTTCGTTGGTCTAGTGTCGGCTAGGCCAATCTTTACGCCCTCTCTATTCCAGTTACCTGTTCTCCAGTAAATCTTCAGCAAAATTCAAGAGACAACTTTGCGAACACAGCCAATTGTAAGTCATTCATAAAGTCATTCATAAAGTCCCTCAACCTCCCTCAGCCTCCCTTATATACTGCAGGGCTAAACTTTAAATCATGCGATTAATCTTTACATATTCAGCTAGTAGGATTGTTGGAGCTACCCAAACAGGCAAGGTTGCAAACTTAGGTTATCCCTTGGAGTGCCACAGCCCTTCATGATGCTAAAGGCCTCACTAAGCTTAATCTGAAGTTAGTAGATGTTTGGCACCAAATGACAGCTACATAGGCCAATCTGCTGGGTTCAACGGGCCATAAATTTGTGTTTTGAATGAGTTTTGTACTAACCATGTTTGCTGCGTGATGATTTAACCGGAAATCCACTCAGACTTCAATAAACGACGCTCGCTGTGACAAAGCGTTCTCCGTAGCTGTAACCCAAGGTGTTTAATAGCTTTGCAAAGCTCCGTCGTTTTCTGTTTCCGCCCATGCCCTCACATGACGCAGCCAAACTTGTCTGTCAGTCGATATAATAGCCGCTCTAGATGTGTTTCCGCCTAGGGTCGCCAACGAGGCAATCTCTTCGGCCAACGATGCCGGCAAGGCAATCCCTTTTATTAGCGTCCTTTATTCTTATATCGATTTGGCTTCTTGCTTTAGTCTTAAATGTCAACCGTGATAGCATCGGGGTGCGTCAATAAGATCTCGAGGCTTCTTGCAAGGTCGCTCGATGATGGACTCAACACTGCACTCGACACAGTCATTTTTCACTCGCTAAGGTTCAACCACAGGCTACTTTTGATACGATATACTCGAAGCCGATCATACAAGCTGATGAGGTACCTAACCACGACCGACCTCTGATACTTTATGCCTACGCCGAGTCCGATGCCGCCCGCGCCAATCTCGAGTATTTTGTCGTCGTAGGCCTACACAGTGCTGCCGACTTTATCTTCATCTTCAACGGGGAGACCGACGCCGATTCGCTCATCCCAGACGCGCCGAACATCCGCATCGTACATCGAAACAACACATGCTTTGACCTAGGCGCTCACGGTGAAGTCTTAAGAGAAGATGGTCTCTGGACACACTATCGTCGCTTCATTACCATGAATGCAAGTATTCGTGGACCCTTCCTCCCATATTGGGCTCAAGGCAAAGGTGCGTGTTGGTCAGACCTCTACCTAGACAGGGTCAACGAAAGGGTTAAGCTGGTGGGCATGTCGGCAAACTGTATGCCTCGCTTCCACATTCAAAGCATGATCTGGGCAACGGACTCGGTGGGTATGGAGCTTCTCCTGTTCCCCCATTCTAGCACCTTATCGCCTGCAGACGGCTTTGGGGCGGCTGGGGCCCCGGTGGCCTACCATTCGTGCTATGACGGATGGAGCTCAGCCGTTCATGCCGAGATTGGGACAGCAGAAATGATCATCGAAGCTGGGTACGATGTGGACGTCATGATGGAGGCATACCATAAGTCGGAACGGTTCCGATATGATTGCCATGCGGATGGAGTGGGCGACTTACTGTTCAATAACCACTACTTTGGCTCCAACATTCATCCTTATGAGACCATCTTTATGAAAGCGAATCGAGATATCGATCCCAAACTGCTGAAATCACTCACGGAATGGCATTTAGCCGAAGGGAGGAGAAGTCGGGATACATGTGAAAGCCATATTTAGATTAAATCTGGCTTTATTAAAACCTTTCTTATGCTTACTTTGTTACAACACCAAGGTCATCACAGCAGGGATAGGCAAGTTGACCATTGACTTCGCTGTGCAGTCATGAAAGCCTCTCGATTGCTTGGATGGCCCAGAAATGCTGCCTCCACTCAAAAAAACAAAGCTTCACAACATATCGAAGGAGACAGTGGTTCCGGGTAGTTGGCTCCAAGTCACATCATTGAGAATTTAAACAGCTTTAATTCATCGAGGGACATCCATGCTCATCAATTCCATGGCGTAGATATCAATGGCAGCGCTAAAGTACTGAACAAGTCGGTGTGATCTCATTAACTGGTCAGGCCGAAACCCGAAATTCCGTGTGTACAGATCCCGTGCCTCGGATAATTATTAAAGTTGTCAGCACTGTGCAATTGGGGGAAAAGATCTATGTAGCAGACAGGTATGCCTAGCTGTGGCTTGAAAATGTCCCGGCCGGATAATTATTCATGTGATTTGAAATAGGGTAGCTGCCTGTTGAAGGCAGAAGGCCTGCATCCGGGGCGAGTTAATATCTGGCCCTTGAGTTCGGGTAGATCCACGATAGCTACTGGTACCTGTTACTTTTAGAAGTTTAGTTAACAAATAAATTCCCCCATTCTCTTGCACAGTCCTCCTTTAACTGAATCGCAACTCCGTCGCCCGCCATTAGATTAGGCCGGACTGTTTGTCTCATTTCATCACTACGGAGTTCACTTGTCTGGAGCAACAATATTAGTAACATTATGAACGTTTAATTCAGTCTCCGGAGTAGAAAGAGCTGGAAGTACTATGCACGGCACTCCGACCCTCGGGAGTGACTACTTGGTACCCCGGAATCCGGAGATGAGAGGTTTGTACTACCAGCCCGGGAATTGGCTAATGGGCATACCGCGCCTCGGAAGTACCGATCAGGTACTCCGCACTCCAGAAACGACTGTATGGATCACCAAGACCCGGACACAATTGTGTTGTACGCCGTAATTTAACGGCGATCGTTGATATCACTTCTGGAAGTTTCATTCTGTAATCCCGATAGTCCGTCAAGATATCAAATGTCGTTTAATCTTTCCAGGAATCGGGAACCTATATTATATAAGAGTCAATTGAATATTACGGATCGCCGATTTATGTCTGCAGATCCTAACTTTTCGAGCTCTTGTAGAAGAGAGTCCAGACACATCTGCCACATAAACTCATAAATATTGAATTCAAACCATAATCAGGACTCGATAAATGGATCTGGAAACACCCCAGCTGTTTCTGAGACACCTGGTCGCTCTAAATCTGACGTAGAGGCATCATTGAACCTGGTTAGTATTGATGGGAGGATGGGTACCGAAGTTGGGGGTATTGAAGATAAACAATTAGATTACTAGGGGATAAACTCAATATCTCTAGCAATCTGTTAATTTAAAGTAAGAGGGCAACTCCTCACACAGGCATATGGGCGGCCGCGGATCCCCAAGACGAGACTGGGTAAATGACGTTGGCTAAGCAGTGGAGCAGAGACAGCATAATAAGTAGTTGGCATAAAGAGACTGTCTTTCGCAAAATTGCGTCATGAACTGCAATGACTCTTTATTTGCTCTCTAGGGTTTTAGAAAGAGGGAGATGGAATATGTCGGCTCACAGCTCCAGGGCCAGTCTAAATATGTACCGCAGTCTGCTGCATTACCTGAGTCTGCTGACTAATCTATCTCCAACCAGCATCATTACCCCGCTTTCACTTAACTCAACCTCTCTCTAGAATTAAACACAAGGGTGTCATAAAATGAACGACCCCGAGTTGACCGATGCGCGCCAAGAACCTAAGCCCGCCAGGAAAAGAAAACGGACCGCTCATGCTTGCGAGCCTTGTAGGCAGCGGAAGTCACGTTGTGATGGGTCACGTCCAGTATGCGACCTCTGCGACGAGCAGGGCGTTGAATGTTACTATCGAGATTCCGCGATGATACCAGCAGTCAGAGTGGACCAACAACCACTAGCACAGCTTGAGACCCGTCTCAGAGATATGGAAAGACTCCTGCATAGGCTGGTTCCAGACAATTCTCAGGAGCTTCTTCCCTCTTCCACATTGTCGGCCCAGAACGACAGCAGAGAAGGAGGAACTTACCCGAGTTCCGTTGACACGCATGGCGGTGATGCTATCTCTCAGGGCACAATTCGGGTAGAGCTGGCTTCCGACACAAGTAAATCCGTGTGGCCTACTCACTTTGAGGACAGTGTTGATGGCATGGGATCAATCACCTTCAAGGATGAAACTTCTTCAGGCGTTTTTGGTACGGTAGTTGAAGGTGATAGTCATTTATGGTCAACAGTGATAACATATATCAAGGTCCTACATCAAACTCTGCCTTTTTTAAGAAGATCATCAGCGCACAGCATTTGATCCTCAGACAAGGGCAGCATCTTGTGTTGAAGCGGAACGACTTTCATGCTACTACATCGCTCGATATTTCGCGGCCAGCTTCTCCATCGCCGGCACCAGCGCGTGTACATAGTCCGCCTACATTAGACCCTTACGTCCTCCCCTCTTACCAAGATGTGTTGGAGATGATAAATATCTTTTTTGATAACACGGGGAAATTCTTTCCATATCTTTATAAGCCATACATCCTCCGGACTTTTATCAACATGCGCAGGAGTAGCTTCCAGAACGTTCAACGATCCCAGCTTTGTATCTTGAATCTACTAATGGCTTTTGCTACCACCCACTGCCCTTCAAACTTGCCGGAATCGCTCAGGGTAGAGAGAGGTGACATTTTCTTACATCGAGCACTGCTACTGATCCCCGATATCGAGCAGGCAGCAGGGAATCTCGAGCCTAGTACGTACTCTGAGTCAGGTGTCGCTTGTGCTGACCATGTACGCAGTACAGGCGTTGTTAATGGCCACCCAATACATTCAGGGTACTCAGAGATCATCCCTGACGTGGGACATACTTCGCAGGCTCATCCATGCGGCCTTCCAAGTAGGCCTGTACCAGCCAGCGAGCCAAGATCACTATAGTCCGTTAGATGCCGAACTTCGAAAGCGAGCTTGGTGGATGTGCTTCATAATGGATAGGTGCTTGATTCTTTCAGCGATGGGGAGGTCGATAGTGGCTAACTTCATGACAGAATGTGCAGCATGATCTACGGTCGCCCGCAACTTGTGCCAAATGGATATATGGTATTGGACTTGCCGACCGACGTTGAGCTCGAGATGTTCGCGGGCAGTTCTCCGGACAACACAACTACTTCCGCCACGTCGACGCCTACCCTTTTTATCTACTCATCGTAAGCGCTATCATAGGGAGAGAAACGTAGGAAGGTACACTAATATGCTTGGGCGAACAGTCAATTGTCCCTGATTCTTGGCCAAGTCATAGAATCAGTCTACGACAATAATATAACCCACCCCGCGCGAGCGAATGGCATGCATCAGATGCTCAAGAAGGTTTTGGAGGTAGATCAAGATTTGACGAGGTGGTGTGAACAACTTCCACCGGGGCTCTCTAAAGTCACTACGTCAGAGCTCAAGCGGTTACAGGGCATTGAAGACATATTAACATATCGATTTCGGACTATCGTCACCTTGAGGTATCTAAATGTGCGAACTCTGCTCCACCGAGCCGTCTTGTCGCGGCTTTTGGAGCCAGCGCCCCATCCGTCTTACACGGATCTGATATTCAACATGAGCGTCAGCAGCATGGAAGTTTGTGTTGAGTCAGCTCTGGAGTCGCTTGGGATCATTTCTCACGCCACTCACCAGCAGAATCTGTTACCAATATGGTGGTATTCAGTATACTACAGTAATATGCCCTGCTTTAGAATCATTCCATCTCAAGGACCCTGTCTAATTTTCGATAGCTTTCACTGCTGCCTTGGTCATCTACGGAAGCGTTCTCGCCATATATAGAGGCAATATCCAAACTCATAAGTTCACTCTTGTGGACCTTGCACAAGCCCTACAGATAGCATCTGAACTATTGGAGAGGCTTGGTGGTGAGACACGCCAAGTAAATCGGTGTAGAAAAATTGTCCATCGTTTACTTCAAGTTGCTTTGGGCTTGAATCTCCCAGCCACAACCGCTCAAAGACGAGAAGGTCAGACACATGGGGATGAGGAAGTCCAGCTTATTCCACCAAATGCAAGTTCGGACCCCCTGCTCAGCGAGGAATTCATGAGGGGGCTAGATTCAGACATGACGCTGGATTTGAGCAGCTTTACAGATAATATGGAGTCCCTCATACCGGACACGTTTCCCTTGTAATAGCACGTGAGTTCCAGAAGTTCTTCTTCTATCAATAACACAGCACTAGCGTCAAAGGTTATATCTCATCTCGCTCATCAATGGCCAACTATAATTAGAAGCTAATATATAATAGTTTTAAAACCTTACCTTTCGCAGTATAGAATTAAATTACTATCTCAAGGCTTTGTAATATCAAGATTCTATTTACACAGTTGAGAGCTGTTCCAACGGGACATGCTGCATAAAGTCTTCAATTGACTGGGCCTGGACCTGTGGATACTTTGAATTCTGAAGATTTGGTCCCACGTAAGTCTGTTCGTTTATCATATAGTACTGGTAGAACCTTTCCCTTGCATCAGCGATATATCGAAGCATGGGAATGTATTTTAACTTACATAGCCATATATTCATGTACCTGGCTGGACGGCTGGTTACGGACACTCCACATCTTTTCATAGAGCTGTTTCGCGGAGCCCATAACCACGACCTTTGCCTTGACGCCATACGCCTTCTCGTATGCCAGGGCAATATCATCCATGGATTTGGTGTCGCCGACAACTAAGGAATGATTAATATCGAAGGCTAAAATTCTTTGTAGGGACAGGCTTGTACGCACAGCGCTGGACTCCAACAGCCTCCTTGTCAAGAATGACCTGAGCTGTAAACTCGGCCGCGTTTCCGTAGGATGTGCATTCAAAGAGGACGCCTGGCTCGCCCCAATGCGAGAGGGTATTCGTCTTGGCATCATAGATACCAAAGTAGGGGCTGAAAAAGACTTCGAGGAAAGCGCCAATGAGAATATGGACTCCGTTCACGAAGTCCTTGGTCTCTAAGTAGGCCTTGACACGCTTCATGGGATCCTTGGTAAAGAGCTGGCCAAGCTCGAGCTTGGTATAATCAAGAGACCAGTCGCTGGCCATATAACGAGGGACCTTCTGCTCTTCGCATGCGTCAATGAGGACCTTTTGACCTTCGACCATCAGGTCGTCATCTCCCAGATAGCAACAGACAACAATATCGCAGCCCTTGACGAACTTGGCGGCTCGCTCTCGATCGTACGCACCGCCTTCTACAATCTCGACCTGTGAAGATGAAGCCAAGTGCTTGTCTACTTTCGTCTGACTTCGACAAAAGCCACGGATCGAGACGTCTTGATTATTGGCAAGGAGCTTCGAAGCCAGAAGTTGGCCAAATCGGCCAGTGATGCCTGCTAATCCAACTAGCAGGGTCATAATGGTAAACAAAAATGTGCACAAAGATGTTAGGGGTTTGGAATGAAATTGGAATTATTGTTAAGAATCCTTTGTCTGGACTGTGCCCGGTGAGCAAGTCTTTTATTGAGTATTGGCGGGGGTATTCCGGGTTTTGGGGGTGAAGATCCGGCATTTCCGGGGCTCGTAAGTCCTATCTAGTGGGTCATCTTGATGGGTCGCCTATAGAAAGCACCAATTATACGGCCGGACTTGCTCCGAACGGGGGGAGTTAGGAAGCTAGAGCTATCTTTTTCCCTTCTCTAGACTCTAGGGTGACGTTGGTGGCGTCCAATGCCCAGATGTTTATCCCAAGGGAGAATTTCTTTGCTATGGCCTTTTTAGTCTTGTTGGCATTGTCTAGGTTGTTAAGTGTTTCGCTCTCGACCTAGATTTATCCATGCCAATCGTGAACACACCTTAACAGTAATAGGTCTTGTCGAGGTCTTTCGCCAACTTGAGTGCAATCCAGCTTATCTGTATAGTGTTAAGGACGGATTAGGAGAAGCAAGTTAGTATGTATTGATCTGTAGGTGATTTGCCACTCGTTTAGAACCAGAATGGTACCAAATACATGATTCATGACGATAAGGATGCGATGTGCTTGTACATTATTTGTAAGATGGGCCCCAGGAAATTAGGCAATGAATGTAGAGTACCAAGGGCAACCTCTTCCGATTCGTGTGCCTTGATCCTTCATAGTACCCGGTCCAAGGAGCAACGGACAGACCTCGATGATAGACTTCTCTGCACCAGGGATATTTCCTACAAAGGGATGACGATACTCTTCTGTGGCGTCATACAATGTGGACAGTAACTAGCCGACCGTCTTGCCACCTTTCTCTGCCAATCTACTGATCGAAATTGGAACCCGGCGACTGACATACTGCGTGGCTTTACGTTCGCCCTCGTACGCAAGCAACTATGGTTTATCTCCCACGCCCGTGAAAGTACAACGACGTCTGGGAGCAATTGTTTAGGGGAAGCAATGTATGGGAGGCCACGCCGAAAGTTCCGACGGCTATAACGAGCAATGCAACTCATAAAAGCAGCAAAACGTTTGCGGATGCGCGTGACAAAGGGTTTGAAGAACGAAACCTACTATAGACCTTTCCTATGCTTCTTGATTCAATTGGATAGTGCTTATCCGCAGCTAGTCATAGATCTTAAGGAGAGGCTGACAAGCGGCGCCCAACAACCGCTCTGCATCTCGAACTCAATAACAATTCAATTTTCCACGTTACACATATTTTTATTCGCCAGAGATTGAATGAGCTAGCATGGCTTAAGAAGTATAGACAAAAGATACCTAGGATCCTGCTGTTTAGTACTTAAGTTGAATGTAAAACAACATTCTTTCATCGGTGACCCCAGGCTACCATGAGATTACAGGCCCGGAAGTCCGCAAGACACATATGCGCAGAAGAGTTTCGCACTAGACCCCATTTTTTGTTATCCATGAGATGAGGTCCGGATCTCGGAGCTCAGTCCCCGGAGCCTATTAGCCTGGGTTAACTTCCGTGAGTGATACTGTTACCCGGAATTAGTCGTTATGGTACTGATGAGTGAGCTGTAGTCTTATTTGTATCTTAGTGAGATGGGATACAACAGCTATCTCCTTGAATACCAACGCAATATTCAAGTCTCTCGTAAAAGCAATATATCCAACATACTGGGCTCGTCGTGGCCAAGAGAAACGCAGCTACCACCGTCACAATTGCGAAACGCTATTGGTCTTGTAGCATTTTCCTGTACATGAAGCCTGCCGCTGCGATGGAGCTCACCGGTTGCACCTTAATCAACAGTCTTGCTGCGAAGGTGCGACGCTCTCTGTGCGGTTTCTTGGCGATTTAGCAATTTCAGATGCAGGAACAAGCACAAGACTAATATTATAGGTCTGTTTAGATATAGTTATAACCTGATAGCGCCTCTTTATCAAGAGGAACCACGACGCCTGCAATCCAGGACTTCCCGTCAGAAAAGGCTTAGTTGAGAAAAGAAAGTGCTTGGAGGTGTTGGTGACAGATTTTGGTGGGGATAGTATAGGGTGAGGTGTACGTTGCTTTGCAAGATCGTTGCCTATATCTATCCTCTTCAGCTTTGCAGAGATCAAGATGCTTCTGAACTCCACCTTCTCTTCCTCCTCAACCTCAATACCCTCATAGCCCGACCATGAATTAATGGGCCATAATTTAGCTTTTGTCAGCCAAATCTACGACCTCAGTCGATGTTGCTCTCAGTAGTCGATTCAGCCCGATTTCGTTATTGATTCGCTCCATGCGCTCAAGCTCAGATTGAGCCGTGCCTTCAGAGCCGAACAAAATGTCCTAGATTGTTAGTACGGTTGTGAACTCAGAACAGGGGCTACAATACGCACCATTTCCTCCAGCGAAAGGCGCTTTGTCTCCGGGACTACAAACCACACAAAGGCGGCACCGATGTATGTGAGAACACCGAAGAGAATGTAAGTACCGTAGGTCAAGCTAGTCAGTAAGTCGGGTGTGATTTGACCAACAATATGCAAAGTCAGCAGGGTCTAATGAGATATGTTAATGATATACGCACATGAAGTTGTTCCTAAAACTGTTAGCTGATGAAGTCAAATCCAAGCATTCAAGAGGTCCAAACTTACATCCAGTTACTAGAGGCACCAAGTGAAACACCATAGGGCCTGGTGCTTAAGGGCCAAACTTCGGCAATGATGATCCAAGCGCAAGGTCCCCAAGAGTATCCGAAGTGGACCACAAAGAGCCAGACCATGCAGATAGCAGCCCAACCGGCGGCCTGATGGCTTTCGAATTGGTTGATATTCTTTGCGAGAATAACCGAAATTATTATATGACAGGTACCCATTCCCAATGCACCAACAATTAGGATCGGTTTGCGGCCAACTCTGTCAATCCATAACACAGCGGGAATAGTGGCGAGGAAAATAATAATGCCCACAACGCCTGTAGCGAGAAGGCTAGTAGTTGTTGCACTCAATCCCAGCTGTCCAAAGATCTGAGGCGCGTAGTAGAGCACAGCGTTGATGCCTGGCCATTGTTGGAAGAACATGGTGACTGTCGCAACAATAACGCGTTTGAACATAGCTCGGGTCTTGAATAAGGATGCGATGGCGACAAATTGAAGCTTGACAATATTTAAGGTACTCTGGGCCTGTAAATTCGGGAATTGTTCTGCGACACTTTGTTTTTCGAAGAGAGATTGAGCTTTGATCTCTAGAAATTCGATTTGGATGAGCTCATGGTCGGAGGGAAGGTCGCGGAGATACGCGAGCACCTGTAGAGCTTCGTCCTCTCTGTCATGGTGCACGAGCCATCGAGGCGAAAATGGCTGCCAGATCATTCCAACGAGGAGAACTGCTGCAGGGCCGAGCTGAAGGGTAATAGGGACAAGCCAAGCAGCATTCGACTGTGATCCAGCAGACGTCCCACCGATGTAGTTACAGCCACTTGTCGATGTTAGAGCCGAGTGAAAAGGAAGTAAACAAACTTACTAGTCAATCCAAAAGCTGAGGAGGATGCCAAACGTGATAGCGAACTGCTGTAAGCCGACTAGAGCTCCGCGAACCTCACTGATGAACCTTGTTTAGCGCTATGCCAGTGGACAAAGGAGGGTTTAACTTACGGAGGAGCACATTCAGAGTTGTAAAGAGGGACAACCATGGAAAGACCACCGACTCCAATACCGCTGACTGGTCAGTATTGATGAGCACAAAACGGAGCAACTGAGTCTTACGTGACGAATCTTCCACCAAGAATTGCATTCGGGCCGGCACTGATAGATGAGATCTGAACACAAACGCCAATGATGAAGACAACAGCCATAGTCAAGATAGCATATTTCCTGGAAATAATCTCAGCGAGCATGCCGGAGACAATAGCTCCAGCCCACGCTCCCAATTCCAGGATGGCGGTAAGCCAGCCCTTCTTAGTAGGGTTCTCAGTGTATCCATTCATATCTATTATCATATGTTAGAAAGCGATAGGACTCAATATCAGGGGCCGCAAGATACATACGCTGAGCAAACGCAGGCATGGCGAGGATACCCGAGAACATGCCTTGGTTGTAGCCGTAAAGCACACCTCCAATGCAAGCAAATGCAGCGATACGGAAAACCTTGAAGTTTTTGATGAGGGCTCTGGCACCGCTTGCACCCATCAGGGCTTTACGTCTTTCGAGAGCGGCATCGTACCCAGCACCTCCTGTTGCGGTAGCGCCCATGATGCTTTGTATGTAGCTGGTCTTGGCTGGATTGTTAAAAGGTAGGAAATGAAAAGGATAAATGGTGAAGAAGCAAGGTAATGATAACTATCAAGCCATGTATTAATACTATGACATAGACTAGTAGGTTAGATGCATGCTCTCCAGACTTTAGTGTGCTTGTGTGGAACGGCATAAGTCTTCTCCAACAAGATGACCCACCTTGACCTTGAAAGAGCCGGCTCACCTCTGGTCATAAGGCACAATAAGCTTCCCCTTTCCCTCGGGACAGCCCAAGATTAGGCTAAATAAGATATTTGCAGCTCTCACGAATCGAGAATGCTTCCATGTGATTGTTGGTCCGGGTAAAAGGAAAGAAGGGATGAGTAAACTTCTTCTCCAACTGCCGCAGATCTGCTTACCTGACATGCTGGGTCCTGGGGAAGTGTTGGCATTGCCGGCACTATGCGGGGACGTTCTTGCGGGGGCGGCTTTGCGGGGGATGGTTATTCTTGATGAGTTCAGGATGATCAAGAATGGGCCGCTCTATCTGGACAGGATATGGAACGCGGATCACGATAGCTCTTGGTTGAATTCAACTTCATTGAAACATGTCAAAGTACACTTGAAAGTACACTAAGTGACCTCATTACCCCCGAAGTCATATATAATGGGGTTATCGCTCCCTAACTGATATCCTGTTTATCACAAGACATTCACTACCTTTCATCTCTATCTTCCAACTCTTCTCAACTTTCTACTACTTGATACTCTTGTTGCCAAGATGCCTCGAATCCTTCAACTGATCGCCTTTGCGGGTGCCAGTGCTGGTGCTTTTCTACCATTTGGTAAAGGAGGTGATCTCGCCAGTCGCGCCACACAAGACCGTTCTCGCACCTATGCCAATCCCATTGACCTGCCTTATCGTTTCCAGCCGGACTCGAGCGCGTCATGGAGAGAGGCTGCGGACCCCGAGATCAGGCTGTTCAACGGGACTTACTGGCTGTTCCTCTCCCATTCTCTCGGGTACTTCTACTCGAGCGATCTCACGTCCTGGACCTTTGTCAGTGGCTCGGGTTATGCTGTTGATAAGTTCGCGCCGACCGTTATCAATTACAATGGGACGTTCTATCTTCATACCAGTGAACAAGTCCCGTATGTGTACTCCACCACGGATCTCGCTAGCGGTAAATGGCAAACCGCATCTGCCCAGCTCCCGTGGGGACACATGGATCCTGCGTTTTTCCTGGATGACGACTCAACGCTTTACTTATACGACGGCATGAGTAACAATGGTCCGTTTTACTCAGCCAAATTGAATAAAACGACCTTTGTGGATATTGGCGACTTCGTCAAGACCTCCAGCGGGCGTGACCCCTCCAACCGCGGCTGGGAGGTCCCAGGCGACAACAATGAGAAGACTTCAAATGCTCCATGGCTTGAGGGAACTTTCATGATCAAGAATAATGGTCGTTATTACCTTGAGTTCTCTGGTCCGGGAACCGAGTTCAAGGGCTATGCGAACGGCCTGCTCACGGCTTCCTCACCAATGGGCCCATTCACGTATGAGACTTACAGCCCTTTTGCGCACAAGCCTACTGGCTTCATCGCTGGAGCTGGTCACGGATCTACCTTTGCTGCCAAGGACGGAAACTACTGGCACGTCGGCACCATGGCCATCTCTGTTCGTCATATGTTTGAGCGCCGTCTTGGTCTGTGGCCTACTTCATTCACAAGCGATGGAAAGCTCCAGACTGATACTTATCTGGGCGACTATCCTCATTACTACGACGGTGATCGCGGCTTGACTGGATGGATGGTACTCTCACGTAAGAAGAAGGCCACGTCTTCATCTTCACAGGGTTCTAACCCATCTATGGCTGCTGACGAAGACGTCCGCACGTGGTGGACGGCTGCAAGCGGCAAGTCTGGAGAGTGGTTCCAGCTTGACCTCAATGGGACTAAGACCATTCAGGCGTTGCAGGTCAACTTGGCCGACCAGGATGCCTCAACCGTTTCACAGATCACAGCTAGTAACGGCGGCTATAAGTATAAGATCGAAGCGTCAACTGATGGCCAGTCGTGGACTACAATTGTTCCGGAATCCGCCACCGGTCGTGATTCTGTTCACAATTACCATGTTCTTTCCTCGGCAGTTCAGGGCCGCTATGTGAAGATCACCAACAGCTTCACTCCCAATAACGCCAAGTTCTCATTGTACGACCTGCGAGTCTTCGGCAACGACGATATTGCCCTACCTGGCCAGGTCAAGTCCGGCACGGCCACACGCAACTCCAAGGATGGTCGCCAAGTGTCCATCTCCTGGCCAGCTGTGTCAGGAGCGGACTTTTACATTGTGCGTCTTGGAATCCGTTCAGATATGATGAACCAGAACTTCCAGATTTACGATGGAGCTACCACGACCACAATCAGTACTCTGAATGTTGGACAGTCATATGTATTTACAATTGATGCGGTCAATGAGGCTGGAATTACAAAGGGAACATTCTCGGGCTCAATTTCTGCTTAGTTATGATATGGACAGGGTAGGTAGTATATGGTCTATTGTCGGCTTTCATAAGATTGTTCTTAGTTAGCTTCAATATTAAGTCTAATATCATAACTTAACATACACTGATAATCATAGCTCGTTATCTTAGGCAACGCAACATATGCCTTCACATAGCTTGATTGATAAGTTCAAGCTAGTAATGCCCTAACGACATAGTTAAGCCATCGTACTAATAAATATGAGTCAAGTAAGAGCTCAGGCTGAATATTTCTTTGTAGTAATATTAGCTCTTAGCCGCAAGTCTTGGATGTAAGTAACCCGTCTGGATCACAAATTAGACATTGTACCCTAATGTCTACAAAGTTCAGGCTAAATAGGCTGCTTAAGCACGATGTAAAGACTGCTACAGAGCCTGGCCTAAAACTCTATACTCTTTTACTCCCTTTATTCTACTCCGTCTTAGCCTACTAGGTTTTGTTGACCAGCTATCTCAAGTTCTAAAAAGAGGTTTCCATAAAATAGGCTATGGTTCGTTTAATCTTCTACAAGCATATTGGATTATTACTGCAGTTATGGGGGGTTTATGACTAGATTCCTTAATGTAAATTTCCGGGGATCCTGCCAGGAGCTTCTCAAGCAGAGCGTCGTCCATTTCTTCTTATTGGACAAAGTAGTCTCACTCGAAGACATTAGTGCCGGGCGTGTGGCGTTTACGCTTGACACTACTACTGTCTATGCAGACGTCGCGGAGTGTCGGTGCACCCTGCTAGTCTCATGCCGGGATGAAGAGAAGGCGAGTAGGCTTGTAACCCTTCTTGGTTAAAGATTTGCGCCTCCAAATACCAGATTTCAGCCATTTTGTGGGGTACTAGGCCCTAGTTTATAAGTCTAGCGGAGTGTCGGGGCATTTGCTAAAGTCAACAACCCGGGTTCAGGGCTAAATATGGATAGAGGCCACCCTTGAGCATTCATTCCCGTCATAGTCCCTACGCTAAATTCGAAGTATTCCGGGTATGGCATGCTCATGCAAGTGCTGTGATTTAATTAATGTGTCTGTTGTTGCTATGGATAGAATCTTCTGCCAGCTTGATCTCTGAGCATACTACTTATTTAGCCTGAACTTAGCTCCAGGTTATCAAACCTGGGGTTCGAAAGTTTAACTCCTCGATACAACTCATGACCCCTGCAGTAGCTTGGACAGATGACCTGACTGATACTCATTGGATAGGCTATTCACTGTGGTTGAAATATAACAAGCAGTTGATGGAGCTGCGTGGGCAATTGGTACTTAGTATCCCTGTATATTTACTGTTCAACGCGGGCAGCGTGCCTATCGAGACTACATGTCAACAGACCATTGACCCCCCCTAGTTATCTGACCATTGCAAGGGGTGTTCTTATATCTTGCCTGGCCAATGTTTTCTAGATTCTAAGTTTAAGATATTAAAAGAATTATATAAAAAAATTAAAAAAATTGGTCTTAATAAAAAAGAATATATATAAATTGAGAATAAACTTTAATAAATTTTAATAAGTAAGAAAAGAAGGTATACCAGCTATGTACTGCCTGAGCACTGGTTAGATGACTAGGGGGGTCAATGGTCGGTTGAGCTATATTCTCGTTCCTAGCCAGTATATTACAGGTTAGCTCCTGTATGATTGCAGCAGTTAGAAAATGGAATCTCAACATCCCTGTATATCTTCGGTTCACTGAGTAGAAAAGTTGCTTGCGTTACGTAGACAATTGATTCAAGGTATCCCTGTACATCTCTGCATTCTGAATGGCGATCACTCGAGCGCACGGCCATGAAATATTAGTGGTGTGGCCAACTGAGACCAACAGTGCTCATGTGAATATTTTCTTTGCAGACTTGTTGTGCCGTTCAACCGTTCAACCTCCATCGTGGGTGTATATGCTTGGATGGGGATGAGAAACTATAAAACCATGCCCCTTCAGCGTAGGAATTATCAACCAACAAGACATTCATTCGACATTTTTACTCATTGGATACAAACATCTCTACGATGCTTTACTACACTCTGTTTCGGCTGGCTGGCCTCGCGGCTGCTGCCCAGTCCTCGTCTTTTGTTTGCACAGGCGTAGCGCCCTTCTCAGACTACACGGCCTCTACCCAGTCGCTTGGTTGCTATACTGATAGCACCCAGAGAACTCTGTCTGGTCTGGAGCAAGATCTCTCCCAGAACACTCCCCAACTCTGTGCCAACTTCTGCGGTAGCCAGGGCTATACCTTCTCCGCCACTGAGTACGGGAACCAGTGCTACTGCGGAAACAAGATCAATTCGCCCGGGGCCTCTACGCAGTCATCTAAATGTGACTCCAAGTGTGCGGGCAACTCGTCGCAGACTTGTGGTGGCACTTGGTCCATGTCGGTGGTCAAGATCAGCAATCCTAGCTCCATCGCCCAGTACTTTGCTATCACCGACGACCTTGGCTGCTATACCGACAGCACTCAGAGGACACTTACTGGTTTCTCCAAGACCTCGTCTAACACTACTCGACAGGGTTGTGCTAATCTATGTGGGAACTACGGCTTTAAATACTCTGCTACTGAATATAGCACCCAATGCTATTGTGGTAACAGTATTCAGTCTCCGGGAGCTTCTACATCCTCTTCCAAGTGCGACTTCAAGTGTGGTGGTGATTCATCGCAAATCTGTGGTGGCACCTGGGCTATGTCGCTACTTAAAATATCTAACCCGAGCTCTAACCCGATAAGTGTCGACAAGCGTACTCCGGTCTGCAAGACAAACTCGTTTTGTGCACAACGAGCCTGCGATACAACTTTATCTATCAGTGATCGTGTCCGTGCTCTTATTAGCAATATGACCATACAAGAGAAGGCGGCAAACCTGATAAACACTGCCGCTGGAGTGGACAGAATCGGCCTGCCTGCCTATGAGTGGTGGAACGAGGCTCTTCATGGTACCGGAGATAGCCCGGGGGTTACTTTTGCGAGTCCCAATGGTTCCGATTTCAGTTACGCCACCAGCTTTGCTACTCCCATCCTTATCGGGGCTGCATTTGACGATTCTTTGGTTCTCCAGATTGCTCAGACGGTCGGCAAGGAGTCTCGAGCCTTCGGCAATGGCAACCATGCCGGTCTGGACTTCTGGACCCCCAACATCAACACTTTCAACGACCCTCGATGGGGTCGAGGTCTTGAGGTTCCTACAGAGGATGTTCTTCAAGCCCAACGCTATGTCCTACAGCTTGTCAAGGGTCTACAGGGAACCACCGGCTCTGATCAGAAGCAGGTCATTGCGACTTGCAAGCACTACGCTGTTTACGACGTCGAGACCAACCGCAATGGCCAAAACTACAATCCTACACAGCAGGACCTCGGCGAGTTTTACTTCCCTGCTTTCAAGACATGTGTCCGTGATGCAGGCGTTGGCAGTATTATGTGCTCGTATAATGCTGTCGACGGTGTTCCTTCTTGCGCCAATGAGTACCTCCTCAAGACGGTTCTTCGCGAGCACTGGGGCTTTGGCAACCAGCCGTATCAGTATGTCACTGGAGACTGTGACGCAGTGAACAACATCTGGGACTCGCATAAGTTTGTTGGCTCGGCAGCCGAAGCAGCAGCTGTTGCCATCAACGCAGGAACGGACTCAGACTGTGGCTACAATGGCTTCGCCTACAACCCCAACCTTGTGACCGCTGTCGACAAAAAATGGACCACTGAGGCCACGATGGAACAGGCTCTTACGCGGCTGTACACGGCTCTATTTACAGTGGGGTATTTTGACGGTCAATCCCAGTACGACAGCCTCGGATGGCAGGATGTCAGCACCAGCGATGCCCAACAGTTGGCCTATACTTCTGCTGCGGCTGGCATCTCTCTCCTCAAGAACATCGGTGCTCTGCCCATTCAGGACGCTGGATCGAAGAGGATCGCTCTTATAGGTCCTTGGGCTAACGCAACCACTCAAATGCAAGGCATCTACCAGGGTCGGGCGCCGTACCTAAAGAGCCCGTTGGAAGCAGCCCAGGTAAACTTCAACGCTGTCAACTATGCTTTGGGCACCAAGATCAATACAGCTGATACTAGTGGTTTCTCTGACGCGACCACTGCTGCATCCAAGTCTGATATCATCATCTTTTGCGGAGGTATCGACACTTCTATCGAAGCTGAGGGCTTTGATCGCTCTTCCATCACTTGGCCAGGCAACCAGCTAGATCTCATTTCATCTCTGTCAAAGCTCGGTAAGCCTTTGATCGTAGTTCAATTTGGTGGTGGACAAATCGATGACTCTGCTCTACTTTCGAATCCCAATGTAAGCAGTCTTGTCTGGGCTGGCTACCCTGGTCAGAGCGGCGGATACGCAGTCATTGATACGCTGGTTGGCAAGTTTTCTCCCGCTGGCCGTCTTCCTGTCACTCAATACCCGGCCACGTATACCTCCCAGGTGTCCATCTTCGACCCCAATATTCGGCCAAGCTCTAAGAGTCCTGGACGAACATATAAGTGGTACACCGGGAAGCCTGTGCTGCCCTTCGGTTATGGTCTTCACTACACCAACTTCAGCATCTCGACCGCTTCTACTCTAAAATCTACTTACGATATTGCTAGCTTGGTCGCGGCAGCCAAGAATGACGCCAGTACTTTCGACACTCTGACAATTGCCGTCAAGAACACTGGTAAAGTCACTTCCGATTACGTCGCCCTTATGTTCGTGTCCACAAAGGACGGCGGCCCATCTCCGTACCCCAACAAGTCACTCGTTTCATACGCTCGTGCCAAGGGTATCGGAGCAGGTCAGACGAAGAGCGTCGATCTAGCCATGACTCTTGGATCAATCGCTCGGGCTAACAGTGATGGAGACCTCGTTCTTTATCCTGGCCATTATAACTTGACATTGGATACTTTTGGTCAGTCTTTGGCTTCA
Source organism: Fusarium anthophilum (assembly GCA_013364935.1). Lineage (NCBI taxonomy): Eukaryota > Fungi > Ascomycota > Sordariomycetes > Hypocreales > Nectriaceae > Fusarium > Fusarium anthophilum. Next base: position 37,058 of record JABEVY010000282.1, on the reverse strand, counting down.
TTCGAACTCACGGGTCAGGCAAAGGTTATCGATGAGCTACCTAGGCGGGCGTCTAGCTATAATTATACCGTCACTGTGCATCCGCAATCTTAGTCATTGAAGCCTATAACGACTTCTGATTCTGATACAGTATGTCGATGTTGAGGTGAGCAGCAAAGCTCAAACGATAATGCTAGAAGACAATTACTCATTTGTTTTAGGCTCTAGTCGTGTACTATCTATAGAAAAGACAATAGTCCTTCTTCTTTATAAGCATACTTTTAAATGCTTCTATAGGTACCATGTGCTTATTAAATACTATAACAATGTTGAAATATACCCTCTTTAAGGGCAATTCTTGTACTCTTAACTGAGTCCTCTTTTTCTTAAATACCATACATAACTCATTCGGAAGGCTCTGTAGCCCAATACGTCGTGCCTGTGTAGTACGGCCTGGATTATATCGCGGCCATCACGCTCTCGACCCGGTTGCAAAAGGCTGTTGGAATGACAATTGCACTTGCTACCTTGCCGCACCTTGGGAAAGCTATCTGTTCATAAGCCGCATTCATCAAGCAGGAGAAGGCCAGACGCTGAGCCTTCGGTTATTGCCAAGGTCGAGTTGCTAACATTGAAGAGAATGTTGAGCCTCAGGTTGACATCTCGCCATACGTTCCCACCTCCTCTGATATGCATGGAAATGCACAAGTCGATATCGATGATCAGGCCGAAGTCTTTATCGGGTTCGATGCAGACACTTTGATGGAGAGTCCCTCCCAAGCACGGGTACCTGTAAATCTATAGCTATTCGCAGATTATCAGCCGTATGTTTTTCTATCGCCGTTGAGAGGATTCTCCTCAAGGTGCTTACCCTAGCTTAAGAGAGGGACGAGGGTGTCGAGTCATAGTGTAAGGTTCTCGACACGCTCTCAAACCACATCTCTCGTCGCCTCAGTGGTGGCAAGCATTTATTTTGTCGCGGACACATCTGGTACCAAGACCGAGGTTGATGAACTGTTGTCTAAATTGTCTGACAATGACCAAGTCGGGGTGGATGACGACACTATCTCGACGATTATGTAGCCCACTCGCACACATACATGGCAGACGAATGGATCGATAGACACGCAAGAAGCAGTGGAAGTTCTTCTCGGCGTGGTGGAAGTTCCTCAACACATTGGGGCACATCTACCCGAGCATAAGTATGCGCCTGGCAGGCTGGTATAGGGAACCAACTTAGACAAGGGCCTGGCAAAAACACTTCCTATTAAATTCACTTAGTACCGTAACCCTATATAATCTAATAATGGATATCAGAGGTGAGTTAAGGCTGATTCCCTATAGTGACATTTTTAACCACTCCCATTCCTGTGGGCCGGTACTGGCACCACCTTGCATCGTCACCAAGCCCGGTGACTCGTGTACATTTATGGTTTCTGCCATCTCATTGTCCATGTCGCTCTTTCCATGGTGGCTTTGTGGTTTCCCGGCCACCCCTGGAATAAGAGGGACTTCAGGTAATGCCGCAGTCGCTGCAGGATTTGCGGGGAAGGGCGCAACGCCCCTTGAGAAATGCCTTACTCGCTAGATGTGGAGGAGCTGCAGTGATGGGTACAACGCCCCTTGAAGCTGATGGTAGAACTGGCATTGTCATAGTAACTTGTTGGCGGTGTGCTGGGAACAGGGCTTTCTTCCGCAGGTTCGCTCGATGCACCCCATGACCAAGTCGAGTCTCTCATGGTATTCGTTGTTACTGGATTCGAAGGCTCATGTATGTTGGCAGAGGTCCCAGTAGACAAGATGCGGGTTCCCCTAACTGGCATGCTGGCGCCAGAGCCAAGTCTTCGCTTCTTGATGACATCTGTCCTCAACGAGAGCGGTCTGACGAACCCATGAAGCTTCAGGAACAAGCCGCAGGCATTGCAAAGAGGTTGGCCCCCAGGGTTGCGCCGCCACAATGTAGTTGTTTGAATGAAGCAGTTCGTGCAAGTTGGGGGCACACTCTCATCGCCTTGAGGCAAAAGGCTCTGCTCTGTCGGCACGTTGCTTCGGGTGGAGACATGTCGGTTTGTATCAGCACGTCCTTCACCCTCATGCTCGTCCGCAGCGAGTGTGGACATGTTCACCTGAATCATCGGCAACACGTGCGACTGGACTTGCGAACCAGGCTGTGCCACTTGATGTTTGAGGGGGTGCATGTGGGCCAGCCTACTGGCTGTGGTGGTAGATGGTAGTAGGTCGGAGGTCGTAGTCGCCCTCGGTAAACTGCCTTTCTCTGGGGCATCCGGTCGGAATCCTTGATGGCCTATATCCATAGATATAAAAAGGGAACTATCGTTTTCGCCTTTCTTCGGATCCGGCGTCAAGACAGGAAATTGGAAAGGAGACTGAGGAGGGGAGAAAGAGAACGTGGTTGGATCGCTCTCCATACAGGAGCTGTCCATCAGGGATATAAAGTGCGCATTCCCGGGATTATCGCCAAATACAGCTTGAGCACTTTGATGATAAGAAGATGCAGCCACTGACTCGGGCGGAAAATACCCTGATGACTGTTGGAAAGTGACTGAAGAAAAGGACGTTCTGTCCGCCTGCTGTGGCGCTTTTGATGACGGGATTGGCACTAGACTGGCCGGCAAAGGAATATTTTCGGGGCCAGTGACGACGTCTAACTCCATGAGATCTGGCTGTATGACCTTCTGCTTAGACGTCCTTCCCAGGTCTGCAGTATCGCTGGGGCCTACAATAGAATCATCCGATGTACGGTGCCGTCTACCGTATCGTACCCATTAGTTCAAAGGCCGAAAAGCTCCTCCAGAGAACGGCCTACTCACCTCGGTTCTTCCTGTTCCTTTAACATTCGCAGACTGATGTGCATCATGCGCCAGGTCAAGTTCTCTATGCGCTCTTGGTTGTGTAACCGCTGCTTCAACGTGCTGAGGGAACGCCATACTTGCATAGGGAATATATCCTGCTGCGGCAACTCTTCTGGATCCTGATTCATGCCTATCATGTCATTCTGAAAGCTTGGAAACTTACTGAGAGCGGCAATATATGTGCTCGAGAGGTCCTGTTCGAACCCCTGCGGTCGGGCGCGCAAGTGTCTAATAATCCTGCAATATGTGGGCGAAGCGGCATCCGGATCAGGCTTGATACTCGAGTCAGCCTCCGCCTCGTCCGAAAGTTTCGATGATAGGGCCGGTTCAGTATCACCATTTCCATCCAGTACACGACCACCTATTGATTGTGAAATCACAACTGGTATCGATGGTCCTGGCAAGGGACGAGAAGGCGCCGGTTCGGCTGAAGATCGTGCAAGTTTGCCCAGGCCGTGTTCTTCGTTGACGCTTGAGTGCCCTAGACCAAGCTCTACGACATTACAGCCAAGGTTTAAGTTTGCGGGTTGCGATTCCTCTGCTTCATTCACTCTGTGATTACTGGGGGAATCTTCGCTGCATTGATGAAAGTAGTGGAACTCCGGGTAGTTTGAGGAATTCAGAGACTCATTTGCGGTCGGAGCTACCAGGCGAGTATACTCTGCATCTGGTGAAAGACCGAGATTGCGTAACTTTTCGGGATACCTGGAGATCCTTTGTATGATCTGGAACTTCACAAAGTTAGCAGCTGATAGTCATGTGGGGGTTTTTGTGAGAACAAATATCTCGTCGAATACCTCTATTGCGTCAATACTCCCCAGTCGTCCCACGACTACGTCAATTAATTCTAAAAGCGCTTTGCGCTCATTGGATACGCTCCAGGACAGTAACGAGGACCAATTTTGCTCATTTTCCTTCGACTGGAGCAGTTGGTCCAAGTACGTTAGTAGTTGGAACGTACTGCCGATCGTTTCGTGCCTGAAGGTCGCTAACCCCGTTAATAGCGTTAAGGGATCAGGCAATGACACCTTAGGCCAGGAAGGTGGCTCTGAATCTGCTCCAATGTGGCTCCGATCGGGCTGATATAAATCTCTCCAAGGGGGTTTGACGCCACAACATGCCCATAAACAACGTTTGTTCGAGCGTCAATGACAATTGATCCGGAGTCGCCATGTGTGAGACCTGTTTGCCGTGTTAGGTCTGGCTCGGCGAGAAACGAGACACTTACCGTTCAGTTCGGGAACTATGACACTCCAAACTATAGATGGCCTATCATCATTTATGCCTCCGAGTAATGAAGGTACTGGCTGAAGCCTCCCCTGTTTTATAACGTTACCCGAGGTAACTATCAGAACTGCTGTCTCTTTCTCCGGGCAAGCTGTCGCGATGTCGGAGAAAAACAAACAACGGACGGGCATGGAAGCTTGTGAGAAGATATGGAATCAAAATAAGGCCTACAAACAATCTGCTAGAGCATCTTCGTTACGATCCCAGGGAAAAGGTCCTAAAGGTTTTTCACCAGACAGCATTTCTAAGGGCGTCTTTAAAGCGAACAAAGGATGAACCTCTGGATCTGGATTTTGAGCAGGCCCCAACACTGTAATGCCACAACACGAGACAATCTTTCGGACGTACTAATAAATAAAATAGAGGGACACTACCACCACGACTGCTCTTCGAGACTCTTGTTTCATTCCATAGCATTCTATTCCCGATCGCGAGCATAAACAACGAACGGTCTCATCTTCTCCTTGAGAAGCTTATTCGAACTCAAGGTTTCGATCCCGAGGGCCTTTGGGACGAGTTCGTCCGACCCTTAACATCCGACTTCACCTTCATGTACTGGGGAGGTCGTCTAGCGAGGTTATATGACGTTGTGAAACGGCCGCCACCTAGAAACGTGCTTATTTCTTGGGTTGAAAGGCATACTTCAGAAAGAAATGCGTTGACTCTGGCTATTATAGGTCTATTTCTCGCCGTCTTATTCGGTCTCCTAGGGTTTATTACCAGTGTTATACAGGTTGTTGTGTCTTGGATGGCGTGGAAATACCCTATATAATGGATTGGGTTCTTTGCTTCATCAAGTGAAGATGCTGCTTCTGTGTCCGGAGCTGCTTTTCAGCAAATTGATTCAACAGCCACAAACGCAGCGTTCTCATATATATTCTTGTTGCATGCTACAATCATGCTCTGTTCCTATGTTTCTCCTCCGCTTTGAGTTAAAGACCGCCACTCAAAAACAAAGCCTCGCCTCTTAATTTTCGTACGGCATCTACTACTGATTGTTGTCCATTATTCTTCCCCTCCAACACTGCCATTCTTTGTCCTTCTTACGAGCTTTCATAAGTCCAGCAAGTACAGGTTCTCATTTACCCAAACTTTCAATTACTCTGGCATTGGAGAGTAGTTGAAATGACTTCCGACGAGGGATTCGAAATAGTAACCGAACCGCCGAAAGAGCCTTGGTCGTTGTTGATCCTGATCCTGAGCAGGCCGTTGTCTCCATTGTAGCTGAAAGTGACACTGGGGTCTGTACACTCGTAGACGTTTTTCGAAGTGAAAGGTTTGGCCGTGTTCTTCTGAGGGTCTTTATCGAGTGGGGGACATCGAGTCTCAATGTCTTGAGAATACACGCGGAAGGACACGTTGTTCTTGTTGTTCCGGTCGATATAAGCGTCAGTTAGACTGGCTGGAATTTCGTTTACTTGACAGTCTCTCGCTTTGAGGTGGGGAGCAGCAAGCGTGCTTGGAAGTAGAAGATTCAACAGCAGAAGAGGAACAAGCATTCTGTCGGTATTTAAGTGAGATTAGAGGTGCGAAGTGTTGTTATGCTATACATCGGCTTATTGTTTGGATACCGAAGCACCAGTGGGTGGTCCAGTTGATATAGTATCTGGACAAAGCTTAGTCTTAAGTATTTCTCATCTTAAGCTGCAAGCACTAATTACATGCCTGTGCCAGATCCCAATAGCTTGCGGAGCACAGAAGCAATTAATTCTTTCGGAACTCCGGAAAGCAATGTTACGGTGCAATTTGGAGGCGTCATGAGGTTGTATTCAAAGTATAAATACGGTATTACAAATCAACGCTTGCTCTTCAAAGTTTATAACCATGTACGGATGGTGATTAAATCTCTACAAGACCCACATAATCGGAATTAATATACAAATAGGGGATAGTATGGTTCCGTTTATCCACGGGAGTGTAAATAGACCGTCAACCCGAGCCGTGTGGAGGAGCTTTCCCTTTGACAAGTGAGTATAGATCTAAAGTAGCGGGCGGCTTTCGGCGCCTAGTAAGCCAATTGAGTTTAGTCCATGTAACCTTATCTTCGCCTCTCCAAGATCAGTTACACTGTCCTGCGGGCTGTTTGTAGGCATGAAAACGCGGAATATTCAACTTTGCTCATAATGAGTCTCTGGGCAGGGCCTCAGTATATGAATTGCTTAGCTTTTTACGAAGATATAGCCTATTGATTGCAACTCCAATAAGTTCCAGATAGTCGTGAACAACCACGCCCTCCCCAAAAGCAATCCACAGTGGTTTCATGGCTTTTGATTCTTGGACATTTCGACAGGCTGGTACAAGGTATAACCCGATATCACCCAAGCTATCTTGAAAGTCTCTCCTTTGCCGCTTCGTACCTGTCGGTGAATCTTCCCAGAAGACCTTTTATGCTTAACAGGAACCTCAAGCGAAGACTGCGCAGCCCAGCCTGTTGGACCAAACAGACTCCTCCTTACGCTAACTTAGCATTCACTATGTGCTAAGCCGTTGATAATTGTTCAGCGCTTCTGATTTCATCCCCGCATAGCTCATCAAAGCGACCTTGGTCTCCTTCGTATTATCGTCATGACCTCTCAAGAGACGTCCAGCAATCCCGAGATTCTTTCCACTTTTGAGGTATGTTTCTATTTCCCTTTCCACATACCAAGCGTGGCACATTTGAGAATCACTTTACAGACCAACATTCCATGTACCTAGGCTTGATGAAGCGATGCAATGAATGACGCCGTAATAGACCGATATCTCGTAGTCTGCTCATGAACAGAGCAAGTCTGATCAACCTCAAGGGTGAAAGAGAAAGAGACATCTAGATCTGGTCCACCAATCATTCGATTGAGGGCTTCATCGAATTCTATGACAACCTACTGTTAGCGTGAGTTTCCTTCCATTCACGAAATGAGACTACCCTTCGAAGGCGGGACCTTCGGTAATAGCTTGGGCTCCTGGGACCAGGCCATCAGAAGGATCAAGGGCTATACCAACTTCTGCTACAACTTGACATTAGCACAAGCTTCCATTTATCAGTCGTAATTTACCTTCAAGGACAGAAATAAAAGCAAGGGTCACTGTGGTACACGTCGAAGCAATGGATATGACATCCGAAAGACTGTCGCTGTCCGGGCTCGTTCTGGCGGAGTAATATGTCGTTTCGAAAGTGCGTATCGTACAGGTAGAAGCGCTATCCGAGGTAGAGTCATTCACGCCGAGTTTGCGGAGAGCGTCTATGAGTTTTGGTGTATCGGCAGTAGTTGTAAACCACATCTCGAATGGAGGATTGATGTATGTATGAGTCAATGGGTCGATGTGCTGAGAGATGTCACGACAGTGTTGAGGGATGCTGGGGGTACAGTTGAGGAGAGGTTCGAAAGCTGAACAGCAATTTATATGTCCTCTGTACCAGAGCGACAGTGAATGCAGTACATTTCGATGAATGACTTTTTATTGAATGATATTTCTGTCAGTGGAAGAACCTTTGTATGGGGTGCTGTTTGTTACGCAGGCAGGCGATTGCGCGGGCGCATAAAAGGCCACCAAACTGCATTGCATATGCAGCTTGATCCTTTCCTTTGCATCGTTTATGATTAACTCAAACTTTATCGACGCGGCTTTCTACTTTCTTGTGAATGCTAAATCTCAAAGAAAAGACCAACAGCAAACATCGCACCTACTGTGATAAGGAAAGGCATGGTCAATGGGTCCACTGTCCAATTGGCATCCTTGACTAACTACCTTTGCAGAGCCATCGTCTTTGTTTCTACACCACCAGGATCCTTTACCCTATTTAACCGCAAAGCATGGAGAAAATGAATAAGTCAATCTCACGACACCCACGGATAGACCTCAAATAATAATAAATGCCAAAGAATGAAGTGGGTTTATATTCAAGGCGCATTAGGGCCCAGACATAATTTCTTCACACAGCTGTGGATGCACACCCGACAGACGTACCAATCCGAATGGTCAAGAGGTTAGTCTAGGTCTTTGGAGACATCAGAACGGACTGGTTCATTGTGCACCGAACCCTCACAGTAACTACCAAATTCGACTCTCGAGTCTTCGCGGCGAGGCTAGAGTCAGCTACTTGAACTTGATGTCCGAAAATCCCTCGTTGAATCATCTGATAGTAATCCTTTCTCTCTTTGCCTCGCCTTTCTCTACCTGGTTCCAAATCTCGCCGTTCATAACACCGAGTACAAAGGTGCTCCCCACCAAGGTAAACATTTGCTTAGAAGCACCATCTCCTGTTCCACAAGCTGACACCTTTCTTAAGATATAAGGTACACTGGCACCTTCAACTACAACAGCCTCATCACCCACTCGAGCCCTGTCCGGTGCAAGGCCAATACGTCCGTTACTGAGGATACACAGTCTCTTCCCATCGCAACGCTTCAAGATCCTCATAGCTTGTTTCTCAAAGCTCCCTGATCCCTCAAATATTTCTACAAGTGGTATCCTTTCTCTGTCATTCTCAGTCAGTTCCCCAAAACACTTCCATTTGCCTTCATCATCCTTAAGAACCTCTCCATTATACCGTTTGATATGACTGATAGCCGCTTTGGCGACCTCGGGGTACACAACGTCGTCGAATGTCAGAGTTCTGAGAAATTTTGATAGAGACAATGGGCCGTTATGCCACTGGTGAATATCCTCTCCAGCTATATCTTCCGGTATTTTGCTGTGTTTGAGATACGATTCGTCTGGTACTAGCTTTTGCCACTGTACCACGGGGAAGCGATTCTTCCCAATGTCACAAACATCGCCTAGTTTCTCAATTTTACCCAGGCTAACAGCTTGGACGTGAAGCTGTCTAGACGGCTGGGTGTTGGTAGAAGTATATCCGGAAGTCGTCCATGTATCGATAAGATGAGGATGCAGCATCTTCCAGCCCCATACATACTGAGTAGGTCCACTTGCAAAACCTGCAAACGGCTTGTACCTACCTGGAGCGGGCTTTTGAGTCGCAGCCCAGTAGGGAGATGTGACGCTCCAGTCTGGGACCCATGTCGGTAACCCTGGCATGGCTGACTTCTTGACTACATGTGAAAGAATGTCGAGACCGACTGAAGCCATCAACAGGATCGCAAGCTCAGTATACACCCGGGACACAGAGTGACTATAATCGACTGGAACACTCAAACGGCGTTGTCGAATTGCCAGTTCCTGTAGCTCTTGCTCGTTATAGTCCCAGCGTTCCTTGTACTCTTCAAGCTCCTCCTTCATTTCTTCATGATGTCGATCTAATAGAGGTAAAATAGCGTATAGCTTGTCTCTGGGATCAGTAGCACCGCAGGTCCTCGTGTCTTCTAATATCTTCAAGAGTCTTTCACCGTATGTAACGTGCAAAACATACGGAGTGGGTGAAACAGCGTATGTAACTGAGAACGGTAGTCTTTGGATCCAGCCCGCGTTGACATTCCAATGAAAAAATGTCTTGAAGCTTTCCCAACTGAGTTGGTCGTTACCGCAGATAACAGTAGCTTTTTGCGCGAAGGTGATCTCTTGAAGGACCCAAACACGAAAGAACCAGGCCCTCTTGAATAGATTGTTTACAGCACTTTGGTTCTCTTGAATGATTGCAGAAGCTTCCACGGTCCCATAACCATCGTCGTTGGATGGTTCATCAATTTCGCGGATGCATCTCATGGCTGCATCACTATCAGACGTTCCTTGTCCGAGATAGACCAAGACTTGGGATGCATTCTTGTAAATACGGGCCATGAGGCCCAGCTGATGGTTCTTTTCAATCGGTGATTCTTGATCGATGCAAATTGAATCGATCCAGAGCAGTCGTGGTGATTCAGAATCTCGGAAACTACTCAAGGCTGCGTGGCAGTTCTGCGATACAAGTGCCTGAGTTTCCGTATCTTCATCGCCATAAACATTGATTGATATAAGATCTTTCACGTCTCCCCAAACGTAAGAGACTGCCTCGTAAAGTTGAGCTTTATAAAGGTTGGTGTTCAGAAGACGGAGCGTAAGCGGGGCACCATCACGCCCTGGTTGAAGAGAAACCAAGCGGAAGGAATCATCCTTGTCAAGTACATTTTTCGCGTAGAGGCTCTGTAAATGATTATTCATGTTGCATCATTTCTTTAGGGTACATGCTGGCAATTTCGTCCGAGCCTCGGTCTGTCAGCATCGATGCTGAGGACCTCTCAGCAGAGCGGTTCATAATGGCAGAATTTAAATCAGGGTTAGCGTCACCATATCCCTGAGTTCCGGTAGTCGGTAATTGAGGCTGTACACCTTTTGAGGCCGATCAAGTATATAACTGGCTGCATTTTTATCCGATATCCAGAGACAAGACTTAGTCGAAATGATATCCATATGATCATGACCCCTCGAGTTCGGACGCACTATCAACTCTTCTCGAAGGCCAGCATGGTCTCGGAAATTATATCTGGGAGGAATTCTTACCCAAACTCCGGACTTGCTCACAAGGGTTCCGCCAATTGCTTACTGTGTTCATGCACATCGCTTGTGGTTGGATATATAACATCACAGCCAGGAACTAATTTGTTACTTTATCATCGTTTATCGTGCTCCGTAGTTTGTGGTCATATTCAATCTCGGGTACCCATTTTGACTTCCACATCAAGTCCCATCGGTATCCTCCACTGTTGAGTCCAAACCGCGGAAGGGGATCAACTTGGAGAAGCGGAAAGAAACTGTACATAAGCAATTGATAACTCAAGCAATCGTGTCAAGTTACTAATGTTTGGTCTAGTTGCTAATTTTTAATGGCTGTTCATACCATGCATCCCCTCGGCTTTAGTCCCGCCTCATTGTTCAGTTACTGCAACACGATCATTGTCCGGGATCTCAGCCAATTGGCACTGGAAAAGATCAAACAAAGTTACGATGACTTTATACGTTGAGAGCGAAACAGGAGCTTATAGGTGCGCACGTTTCTTTGCGGGTATTTCGATAAATCCCGCCCGGCAATGGCATGCCACATTAAGGCGTGCGCATTTGGCGGGAGATTTGCTTCGCCAGGAACTCCGCCATCTGAGGTCAGAAAAATCAGCAGAGAGCTTTGTTCGTGTCGCCGTTGAATATGGAATTGATTCATGGTATCAAATGGTAATTTCTGTAGATGCGTTTGTTTGAGCTTTTCGTTGCTCGGGAAGCTATTGAGATCAACTCTGGTGGGAGATTTATCTTCACGGAACTCGATCATTTGAGCTCAGAAAAATCTGTAAAAAGCCATGGCTATATCGCAATTAGATACACGATTGGTCCAGAGCATCCAAGTCTAGTTTCTGGTTTTGTGCAGTGACTTTCAAGCTTTTGTGTGTCGGCGAGACATCTCAACTTTAGTGGGGGGGGGGGGGGTTAAATACCAGGAACTCGATCATCTGTGGTCAGAAAATTCTGTAAAAAGCTGGCTTCGTGTCGCAATAACTAGGCCAGTAAGCTGAGACTATCAGTCGATTTATATGTGATGGTACAGTAGTTGTAAATTGTCACCCCATCTTGTCTCAGCGTAGTCACCTGGGCATCTTTCCAGGTCAAGCTGACGTCGCGCAATTAACAATTCAAGTGTCTGTAAAAGGAACCCATAGACATTTGAATCAATCTATCAATGTAACGTCTATCAGATTTTGCCATTTGCACGTGGATCGTGGCCATCCCGCCGCTTGTCATTTTCCGTAGGGTAGGGTCAAGCATCGATTGATAGGCGTTGATGATGGAGGCGCGCAGACGCCAGGATCTTTACTGTATGGCATCGGGACAATTGGAAAGCAATTGGTATATACTGAAGAAAGTTTCATGAACAAATCTGTCAGTTGAAGCATCTCGTTTGTACAGAAACAGCGTATTCCTGACAATTTCCTGCTAATCTCAATTGACTCCCAAATCGTCCTCGATGCACAAACAAGGCGTACACCCTCCAGTCACAAAGCAATCAGGTATTGATTGTGATATCAGGTCATTTCACTTACGAGGACTTGAGAGGAGAGAAGCAAGGTCATCATCAAAAGACCAAAAAACATCGCCCGATTTCATTATCGCCAGTATCAACACCCAGTAAACACCCCAGGAAAAACAACACAAACGCCAGACTACCACGCCAGACAGGCCCACAGACACACAACTAATCCAGGTCCAACATCCCCTTCCAAGCACCAACATCCTCCTCCCGCAGAGTGGCCAAACCATCAGGCCCATACTCCACCATCCCAAGATACACATCGCACCGCTCCTTGTCCAACGTCAGGTCACAGACAGACTGCTCCAAGGTCGCTCTCTCAGCGCCCAACATCACCAACTTCTCCTCAACACGCTTGAACTCTCTCTGCTCCTCCTGAGCGGACGCCAACACTTCCCCAGCAGTTTGAGCATCCTGGGATGCTTTGTCGAGCTCGCTTTGAGCCTTTTCCAGGGCTTGGACATGGTAGGTTGGCGCATCGGGCAGCGCCAAGTCCTGGTACCCGTCCACGTATCGCTGGTGCTTGGTGACCAGGGCCGAGGAGGTTGCGAGGCGGGCAGTGGCCTCCTTGATGCTCTCTTGGAGCGCGCCGGAATCGAAATTGGCGATTTGTCGTTGCAGAGCAACGACGCGAGACTCGGTCTCGTCCAGGAGTGTTTTTGCCTCATTGAGGCGATCCTCAGCAGCAGCCGACTTCTCTCTGAGGATGGAGATGTGCTCCGAGCGCACGAGCTCTTCGCGGTTCTATTGTCATGTCAGCAATTGAAAGGACTATTAAGTCGAATGGGTGCTGACATACGGCGGTGATGTCTGGGCTGGGAGAGGCCCCTCGTTCTGGGTCCTCACATGAGCGCCGTTTGCGGCGCGACGCTTCTGTATCGCTGGCATAACCGGGCCGCTTCTGAGGATTTTCTAGTCCAGGATCAGAATGTGAACAGTCATGTATGCTTCTTGTCTATATGGACCGGCACGGAATGATAGGGGATAGTACTTACGTCGGGGAGGATCTTCCTGCTAGGAAGACTCTCTCTCCTCTGCCCGAGAAGACAACCTCCTGCTACCACGAGTAGCCGATTTCTCACTCAGCCACCGATCGGCTTGAGTGCACGCCTCCTGGTTGAGGCCACCACACGACTCTGCATTGTCCTTGAACCAAGCCACCACGTCGTCAACCGTGGTGTCAGCCTTTGTGCTGGCTGAGGAGATGATCTTGGCCAAGGACACCAAAACGTTCTTGCTCCAGGACCGAGGGACGGCATCGGCGAAGAGAAATTTGGTGTTGACGAGACGGGACGAAAGAAAGGGCAAGACGAGATGAAAACGGCGCGGGAGTTGGTATTCAACAAATTGAACCGAGGGCTTAAAAACGGCGGGAGACGCGCAGAAATCGAGAGGCTTATGATGGAGTTGAAGAGAGGAAAAAAATATAAAGACTTGCATGACGACTGAGGTATACCTCGAGGGCAGTACCGATTAAAGGGGGAAAGAGTTAGAAGCAGAGTTTTCAACCGACAGGAAACCTTCAATAAACACTCATAAAATTGAAGATGAAGTCATTGACCAGTTGCCCCTGTCTTATTCAATAAGGAACCTCGTTTTTATCGCTATTGGATCTATTGTGGTTGAGTTCCTGGCGTCCCAATCTCTCGCTGATGTTGGTGGTGGCATGAGACTTGGAACGGCAGCCGGCGGCTGTGAGTCTCAACCCCAGGATCTCCACGAGTAATAAGCTCAGACTCAAGTGATCAATATGATATGTTATTTGGCCCTTAGCGACAACCGAGAAAATGCAAACCAATTGATATTACACAGAGGTGGCCTGCAACATCGCCCATCAATGTGGGAGGTTGATGTGTTCAACTTACAGCGCTTGAATTTAGAAGGTATCCACTAACCAAAGCGCTGGGGCAAGCTGACGAACGGTTATGCGCGTGCACCGGGATTACATCTAAGGATGGATAAATAGCCATTTAAAAAACAGCTTTGTAGTCAGGATGGGCAAGCGACATAGGAATCAATTGTCCAAGCATGTTGCTTCAGGATTGTGTTGTTGGCGTGGACTCTTTATTGTCACTGTCAAGATTAACGAACACGTCAACCACCAAGTGAACACCTCTCACCCAATCACCAGGAACTCAAGCATCAAGGGTAAACTGACAATGCAAAGCTTTACAATACGATCAGAGCACTCAGGCGACACAGAACTCAATCGAAAAAGCATACCGCTCGATGATTGCATTATTGGCGCAGACTCTTCAGCGATCAAGGTGAAGTTCTCCCCACGAAGTTGATCGTGTTTACCACCAGGAGAACGCATTATGTCACCAGGAACTCAACAGTTCGGCCGTCAATGGCAACAAAATGTCCCATAACATGATCAGGATACATAAGCGACACAGAATTCAATTGCAAGAGTATTTTACTCAAATCCTGTGGTGATTGCGCAGCTTCATCTCCGTCCAGCCAACTTCGCCTCCCTATAACTTTAGGGGCTTGATCGCTGTTGCTGAGCAGGCCACTGACTTGAGATATATCGGTATCGCCAGGAACGCAGCCAAAGCGACGCTTGTGAGTGAAATTAGCATGCGCAAATTCTCGATATAGCGGTGCGACACAGATTCCGGAGTTTTAATTGATTCAGTATAGAATTGGAGTGGTGATTGATGTTTCTCATCAATGGGACGGCGCCAACCAAGTTTTAGCGCTCAAGCCAACTATGAGTTCGTCCACTGTTGTGTTTCGCCATCACCAGGAACGGAACGAAAACGATGCTTATAAATGCAAGCACGATGCGCAAATGCTCCCTATAGCTATGCAACATAGATTTGAGAGTTTTAATTGATTCAACCCAAAGTTGAAGTGGTGGTGGTGGACGGACAGTTTCCACCAAGCATGTGTTCACTGCATCACCGCTCTACACAGCAGACGGAGAAGCAGACTGATGTGCAATTTCCAGGATGGAGACCACAACAAAGCCGAATAATGAAGGGATCGATATACAAGCAATCTCCATTGCCATGCAACATACGGATCAGCTACCCGGAATCGATAAAGCGGCTTGTGAATCTGATTGTATCCGCTCCCAATTTGCAGACGTTGCCTGAACCCACCAGAGCACCACTAAGCAAGACAGCAGGAAATCACCAAGACGGGATGGAATGTCGAAAAATAACGATGCGCAAATGCTCACATTTGCTATGCGACATAGACTCACAATTAACTTTTTTTTTCAGTAATGTACATTAAAGTGGTAGGCATGCTACTCCTAATTGCAAGCCCCCACCACGTACCTAAGATGAGAATACACCTCCAATTGAATCATTTCATCGCGTGCATAATTGATGACCTTGCAATAAATCGCCAATCCTTGAGCTTTATGATGCTACTACTCACAGTCTCATGGGACAACTAATGATAGACTTCCTGGCCGTTAAGGCATAGGCCCTGGGTTCGTTGCCCGATGTGACCGAGAGCTCCAAATGAAAGCTCAATTGAATCAAGTCATCACATCGGAAAATGGAGACATGTTCCTGGATCGCGAGGCTTTGCGCTTTCTGGAGACACTACATATAAATTAACAAGTTGGCTGTTTGCAGACTTCCTGGTAACCGTGGCGTGACTGGTAGCGTTGCACACTGTCAATAGGCGGTTCAATTGAACTACACCGTCGCATCAAAAGTCGAAGACCTACCCTGGAATTGCGAATTTCTGCGTTTTGAAGTGATGCTATTTATGAGCCAATGCGACAAACGCTTGACGGATTTCCCTGCCAACGGCGCCACCATCTTGGGAAGCGTTGCCTATGGTGAGCCAAAGCTTCAGAAGGGTTTGAATTGAGTTCTGAGGTTACAAAAAGAAAATAATACAATTACCATGATCGGACAGATCAGCGCTATTGATTGAGATCGTCTGCGAGCCAACGCGATATCTCGCTATGGGTTTCCTGGGATCAGTAGCTGAGGGTCGCCTACTAACAATGCCATTGAAACATCGACGAGTCTACGCCCTGCTTTTGTGGATTGTCTTGGGGTACTGTTTGAAAAGTACTTCTTGATTGGGTTAACCAATGAATCAAGTCTCTCATTGTGTGTTTCTGATTTGAGTCCATACAAATTCTGTTGACGTTGTAGGTATTATGCTGCGATGCCTGAAACGAGGCGCATGTGCGGAGTATGTACAGAGCCACTTGTGGCGTGTCTAGCGTGCCCGCACCAGACAACCATCATTCCCGAGGATATGCCGCTTATCGATAAACATCACGACCACCAGCATCACTCACTGACTGTAGATGTCATTGGCATTGAGGAGTATTTGTAGTAACCCAATATATTATCTCTAATTCCAACCCCGTCTACAAACTAGTTAGGGAGTGCTCCTTTCCGGAACACTCCTATACTGTTGTAAGGAATTCCTATAGAGGACTTAAGCACCCTGAAACTTGGGAGCCAATTTCTTCTCCAATTCTTCATCCGTCAGAAGAGGGAGGCCAACCAGCTCGTTGTCCACCTTAGTGTAGGCAGTACGATACTTTCCACAAAGTAGTTGAGCTTTGAGCAAAGGGAATATGAGATTGAAGTTCTTTGGATCCTTTGAGAAGTTGTCAAGAGACTTCTCGAACTCTTTCTGTCCGTCTACCTTTGTCTCCGTCCACTGAACCGTCGGGGAACTGTACTTCTTTGCAATGGCCAGAATCTTGGCCTGGGTCAAGACGGTGTCGTGAATGAAAAGGTTTCGATTTTTGGTTTCCTCAGGGACTTTGAGGGCGCCGGCAACGGCCTTTCCAATGTTATGAAGACTGGTAGCGCTGAAGCCGTGTTCACCTTTGTCAAACATTTGGATCGAAGATGTCTTCAAGTCGAGAACGAAGGGAAAATCGAGGAGTAAATCCAAGAAAGCGCCCACGGAGAAAATCGTGTACTCAAGTAAGCCCGCCTCGGCCTTCTTCTTGAGGGACTCCTGGACTTGGGCCGTCGGGTAGTTGATGGGCAGAGAGCGCGCCTCGGGGTCAGTTGTCACGGAACCCCAGTCGGCTGGAATATATCGCTTTACTCCAGCTTTTATACAAGCCTCAATGATTGGCTCCTGACCCATAATGGCACTGGATCCAAAGGTAGCGATTGCGACATCATTGCCTCGGAGCGCCTCGACCAGGCTATCCTGAGAGGAATAATCGACCTCATGAGTCTTAACCCCGGACGGAAGATCCTTCACACCAGAAGGGTCTCTGCTCAAAACAGTCACAGAAAACCCAGCGTTGACGAACTCCTCAAGGACCGCACTTCCCAGGCGACCTTTCTGTAGAACTGTTTTAGCAACTGGCTTGGAAAATGCGGATAATTGAAACTTACACCAAGGAGAGCCACATTCTTGTAGGAACTCATTTTGCTTGAAGTATATGTAGTTGGTGTGATTTAGTCAGAGTGAAGTGAAATTGAAATTGTTGTATTGATGGAAGTAAGGGCTATTCTCATCACTATATATAGCCATTTCTCAACCTACAGGAGATACATTACTGCAACTTCACCGCTCACTCACAGTCTCTTCAAGCAACCTCACGGAGACGTCAGCATCTTCGTAATCAGCAGTCTCATGCATTGCCATCATTCCAAACTCAGTGGGGCTCAAAACATTCGGGTTCTGCCCAAAGCACAGACGCTAGCCTTATCAAGACAAGCGACTCATCGTTGCGGAAGCAATTAAAAATCCATCGGATTTTAAATGCTTCCGACCGTGATGACAACTGGCCCATGCCGCTTGGAGCGGTGAAGCTAGTCCTGTCGAGGCAAGCGACTCGTCGTTGAGGACGAGTTTACTAATTGGCTGTGTCTTCCAGCCCGCAATGGGTCTTCTGAGTGGTTTTCTTGAGTTTCACTTATCCCCGTGACGGTCCGAAGGGCACATCTGAATAATTATGATTGACAATAGAACCAGGTAATGTTCCGGTACTATTTTATCTAATAAGAGGGGTAGAAAGCGTGGAAAACTAGGGATGATTATTCAGATGTCCCCTTCAGGCCGTGAAGGCGATACGGACGGTGGGGGCAGGCCAGCTAACAACCAAGCTTTGAATGACTAATTCTGCGGCTGACATTCGATACTTGATGTATAATCTCGGACCCTATAAAATTCCGTTGACCATGCATTTGGTGCTGATATACAGTGGCCCCTGGGTTTTCTGGCGAACGGAACTCACAGCTCCAGCGATTAATTCACTCTCATACACCTACGACAAACGTCTCTGACGATAACGGCTTCCGAAACGCTAGCGATTCTCTTCCTACCTTTACCAGCTTGTCATTCTCCAGAATGGCTACAATTTCTATACGGGCTGTCTTCGACCCTGTGTGCCCTTGGTGCTATGTTGGCTCTGTTCGCCTTATGCGCGCAATAGATGCCTATCGGAGAGCCATCAGCTCCGGCGACAATATTAACATAGTATGGCATTCTTATCAAATCGATCCAGAAGCAGTTACTCAACCTCTCATGGAGAAAATGGCATCAAAATTTGGTCGAGAACAGCTACCGCGAATGCAAGAGCAACTGGTAGCGATGGGCAAAAGAGATGGTATCAAATTCTCTTTCAAGTCGACAGTTGGAAATACGCGAGATGCTCATAGGCTCGTTCAATTCGCCAAATCGAAACAAGGCACTGAGACGGAGCAGCTGTCAATAAGACTTGTCATGGAGATTATGAAGTTATATTTTGAAGAAGGTGGAGACATCACCAGTTTTAGGGATCTGGGTCTCGCAGCAGAACGGGCCGGTATTGATCGAGACGAGGCAATCGCATGGCTTGTAAATGGTGGAGGTGCGGATGAAGTTCGGCGCGAGGTGGAAGAGGCACAAAGGATGGGAGTCAGGGGAGTGCCGTGGTATGAGTTCAATGGGCGCCATGTCTTGAATGGTGCAGCTGAGGAAAGTGTATTTCTCCAGCGACTCATTCAGGCCAGCGACGACGAGCCTACGAGCTCTAACTGATCGGTACATATATGTTGGGGGTCTTTACGGGCATTCCTCGAAAGGATTAGGGCCCGTCTTATTCGTGACTCGGGAAATACTTCACTCTGCTTCGATAGAGTTTCGTAAAGGAGAATCAAAAGGTTGAGCCCGTTGTCGGGATTCTATAGTTAGGTCGTTTAGTATAGCACAAAGTGTAAAATATGTAAGGGCTTTAGGGCTATAGCGTTTCATGGACAGGGATAGAGAATATTGGCTCGGAAGGTCACGGGCTTGGGATCAGATTTATTTAGACTAATTATAGACTTGAATCATCGAAGTTGAGCTCTCCACAGTTCTCCAAGTACTCGCTCAACCTCCTTTCAAGGTCACTTTCCACATCACAGGTCTTCTCATAGTCGCTTGGAACTGATGGCATGAGCGTCTCATCAAGGTCGGACAGTAACCCTGTCTCTCCTGTATCGACGTCCCAGTCAAGTGATGGCGGCTCGGTACAGATTTGATCCGACATAAGGTGTTCTTGTGCCGTCAACTCCTCGCCATACGCCAGGGCTTGTGGTGTTTCTTCATGACTTTCATCGTTGGTCTCAACTGGAGAGACAGGCAACTCGACTTGGGAGGGCTGTTGGAAAAGCGTTCCTAAAAAAGAAGTAAAGTCCTGAGCATCTGAGGGTCTACCGCTGCTAAGACTCCAGTCCATCGCGAGTGACACACGTAATGTTAATTCAGAGTCGCTTGAAAGCTGTGTGTCTGTGCAGGAGCTGGGTAAGCATGAGCGAACATAATCCACAATCTGTCGG
Source organism: Fusarium anthophilum (assembly GCA_013364935.1). NCBI lineage: Eukaryota > Fungi > Ascomycota > Sordariomycetes > Hypocreales > Nectriaceae > Fusarium > Fusarium anthophilum. The sequence continues at coordinate 17,229 of JABEVY010000282.1, read as the reverse complement.
ACGGCCTTAAGCACCCCATCAACTCCGTCGTACTGCTCATGAAAGATCTTCATTGCCTGGACCAGGATGTTGAGGCGCCGCTCAACGGCAAGCCTTTTCTCACCGTGGTTTGGATGGTGATCCATTTGAGTGTCTGAGCAAGTGAAGTCAAAAATGTGTAAGGCAAGCGGAAATGCTATGCAAGCCACACTCCATATGTTAGCATTTGGGTATGAGTAGAGATTTTGCGACTTGCATTGTTATGGGCAGACATGGAATGAGACCAGATTGGTTTAGTCGGTCGAGGCTGTCAACAATACTGATTGCAGATACTCGTGCTTCTCTTCGGCAATGAGAGATGTCAGTTGTTCGAGGTCGCTGAAGACCCTGGGTCCGAAATTTGCTCAGGTTTAAGTGGCACATGACAATATTTGCCGAGCTTGGGGTCGGTTAGCCGGCCACACCCTGAATAATGACAAGAAACATACTGATAGTAGGTGTGCATCAAGTTGATGTGTAGAACCACTGCCCGGTCTGCTGTGATGGTAGGTCCATGAGAACTGCGAAGGGGGCTTGTGCTGTACCACCGAGCCAGAGCTCGTTTACACTCTTGCAGCTGGGTCAAGGAATTATCGGCGTTGGTATCGGTGCTTTTCAACGGGAATGCTAAAAGGAGAACTTCGGTTAACACGATGGAAAGCTTTACAACCTCCTTGATGATGCTTGACAACCCTTCCTTCGCATCATCACAATGAATTGTGGATCGGCCAATCTCCGCCTCGAGCTCTATGCATCCGAGAAGCATGTCCCTCTTTAGGTCGAAGTGGTCGGGAGTAATCTGAATGCTACGTCGCAAGCCCAGTGGCAGGATACGATCGCGGATGATACAGCACCACCAGAGTCGTCTGAGTGTAGAGTGATTACTGTCAGAACGAACCGAGCTTGAGTCTGACAGATCAGAGTGACGGTCTGCTTGTGATATCTTGGCGTTCTCGATTGCAATCATCAGCCAAATTGTGTTAGGCTTCGAGTCTGCCTTGAGCGGGGGAGTCCAGAAGGTTAAGAGAAGAGCAGCTTGCGCAGTTGCAAGAGCTGAAGTTTCCAATCCCGAGTCATAGATGAGCTGAAACGGTCAGCCAGGTATCCTTCCAATTACCTAATTACCCAATGAACCCTGTTACCTTGGCCTTTCGATAAAATGCGGCTCTGGCGCTACGAGTGCTGCTGTAACCTAGACTATTGATTATTTTCAATGGCACAGACTATTACTCATCAGCGCGGGAATCTGAGACAGTACGATACTCAGGTGTACTCACATTACATGAAGCAAAGAGCATGGCCTGAATTAGCAGTAAACTGATAGTTATTGATTCTGGGGGATCGGGGCTAGAATAGGCATCCCAGAAGTCCACCTCATTCAGCATTGGCAAAAGAGGATGAACATACATGAAATATTGCCTCAAGAACTGATGAAGTATGGTGGGTTCTGGTAGCCTAAAGCAGCCCTCTGAGTCCAGAAATTGGATATGCTGAGTTGGCATATAGAAGGCATTGGCTCGGGCAACAAATGGGTATGTGCAGTACATAACCATATGAGATGTAACCCTACCAGCAAAGAAGAGTCAGGGGAACATTGCCTGCCTATCTGGTGCGTTAACCATGGGCCAACCACCAGCATCTACTATCAAGACCCGGATGGCAATCATCTAGAGACACAGGTAGACAACTTCGACACTGTTGAGGCTGCCAGTGCCATAATGGCGTCACCCGAGTTTGCTAAGAACCCACTCGGCGTTGATTTTGATCCCAACGATGTGATCAAGAGGTTGAAAGCTGGGGAGAGCGAAGCATCTATCAAGAAGAGGGCAAATATTAGTCCACGGGGCTTGAGTAATATTCCTGTGCCTCCACCCAGAGATGTTAGGGATAACTATGACATGTTAGTGAATTGACAGTTATAGAAGTGAATATACAATTGACGTTGATTGATTGTTTCTTTATTTAAAGCGGTTTTATGTATCTGTTGTATTTATGAAAGGGACGACAGATTGCAAATAAGAAAGTTACAAGCAGAACCTTGCCTTCAACTTCGCAATGTGATACTTGTTATGCTAAGGAGTGATAACACGAAAATGTTCTATGAATACTTTATCTCCATATCAGTTACTTAGCTATTATGCACTTCTTAAACGATGCAATACTCAACGTGAACTGCTATGATGTAAAAGCCACGGTTATGAGCTTTCATTGTCCAACACCCGGTTACAGAATCGTAAGTTGCTGTTTCTTTTTATCATTCCGGGCCGTAATATCCGGGTGCTTAGAGTGCCCCGCACCTGAGAACATAATATTTCTGGTTGCGGTTTATCCACGGCCCGGCACGAGTTCGGATGTATAGTTAAGTGTAGAACTAAAAAGCTGTCTCAGCCAAAAGAGTAACCTCTGGCAGATGTATTATTTGCAGTTCAGACTTATGACTGAGAGCTTATATTACCACATTGATCTTAGAATAACACACTACACTACTAAAACAGCTTCACAGCTACTTAGCTCTTCAAAATGGTTAACTGGAAGAAAGAGGTTGGTAAAATATCCCTGTGATGCTACTGTTACTAATCCTCTTCTTAGACTGATTTCACCACCGCCGATACCCTGCACAAGGACCTGAGCAGCCCCCCTAGCAAAGTGAGTACGTAGGCATAGTATGCGTCCTTATTGGCTAAGAAGTTCATACAGTTTCATGATGGGAGGCTCGAATCCGTGGAGCACGAGATACTTGAGTTTTTCAAATGCTTTGGCAACTTTCTCAATCATGTCGCCTATCACGATGCCGCAGCGGGAAAAGAATCCTTCGAGTTAAAGGACTACGCCATCTTCGACCTGATAGGAACAGTGTCCCGGCCAAATCTAGAAGCCCACTACGACCGCATCACACTGTACCTGGGAAAGACGCACCAGCAGTTCAGAGAGGTAGAGATTACTGCAGTAACTAAGGACTTTGGCTATATCATAGCCGTTCAAAAGGTTGATGGGATTGCAACTGATGGGTCGCCGTACGACATGTCATACCGCACAACCTCTCTGGTTCGTAAAGTGGATGGTGCGTGGAAGTATGTCCACGAAAGTTATTCGTTCCCTGTGGACATGGCGACCAAGTAGGCTGATATCACTGGGCTACAAGGGGCAACAGAGTCTGTAGAGTTTAAGAAGAAAGATAAGGATGTCGCACCTATTGAGAATCAGGCAGAGGATATGCAACGGCGGTTCAGCTAACTTACAAATGAAAAAACAAGTGAAACCGTCAAATGCGATTCAAGAGCCACCAAGTCACTCTTAGTGATACCTCTAAGTGACCATGAATCGGCAGTTGGAGAAACAAAGGCCTCGTCAACACCAATCACTAGTATCAGATCATACAGCAATGTACTAAATAAGCTGGGGGTTCTATTTTCTTTACATATATACATATGCTTCAACTCTGTTTCCAATCATATAATCAACAAGCTTCTCCACGACTAGGTTCAATGTGATGATATAAGCTCTTAGCCATAAGTCTCGACTGCATATAACACATCTAGCTCGCAGCTTGACATTATAGAACAATGCCTAACCAATGAGCGTAGAAGCGAAAACGACAACTCGAGAGTAGAAAGACCTTGCCTAACACCAGTTCGTCTTATAACCCTACCCATGACTGATATAGTGGTACCTGCTATTTTCAGACGATATAAATACACAAGTCCTGAGCAGAAATCGACGACCCCACCACTAAGCCAATTTGATTGATATCCATTTGAAACTTTCCAATAGCCACTTACTTTCTGTGATTGCTTGCAACCATTGCTACTGACTTTGATAGCCATAGCCAAAGGGAATTGCAAAGACATAACCGACAAACCCAACACAAAAGAAAAGCTAAAATGACAGCAGCGGGATAGGTAAGGTGATAGCCCTTATCCACACTCAAGGTCAGCCACACAGGAGCTTCGAATGCAGCTTTTACGAATCCGTAAGCTGTAAAAACGGTAGTGACGATGGATAACTTCATTCTCCCCTTGAGATGCGGAGTTATGATGTTGAGAATAGTCCCAGTAACCATTGGTGAGGTTGCGTTGACGGCGGGGAACCAGATCGGGAAACCTCCACAGCCAGAGGCTGATAGCCGTAGTAGGTATAGATCCCGTAGTAAAGAGGCGGATACTCTAAGATTTGATGAGAAAGGCCTCGAACCACAGAGACCAGACATCTTTGGCAGTGGTCTTTGGATATCGGAATACATGATAAAGCCAGTAACCCATACCACCAACAAACCAACCGTGTATGGCGGGAACGAAGACAGGAATTGGTCTACTTAAAAACTCAAAGGCAACCCAGTTTCCTTCTCGGGGAAAGAAGCAGAAGCCAAGAACATCGACCACAGGGCTCAAAGGCCGAGGCCAGGCACCCCTCGAGCCCAAAGAACAATGTCTTGGGATCGTTGTGTATGGCAACGTTACGCATTCCAATACAGAAAAAGACAACAAATAGAGATCAAAAGTCAATTGAGATGTTTGGTGATGAGCTTAAACGTGCCACCATTACCAGGTCCTGATGCAAATGAGCCCTTGACACCTCGCACTTGGATCACGGACGATCTAACCTCGGATCTTGCCCGCCCGCTCCGGCCGGTGAAACGGGGTCACAATCTCAGAGTCATTCCGGACGGCGTATTTCCAAGGTCCGCCTTCCGGGGATTATACCGTGGAGCGATTAACAACAGAAGCCGTGGCCGTGCTGTTTCCAACTCTGAGTACTGACCAGATTGTATGACAAGCCGCAAAGCGTGCTTGAGATGAATCAAAGCGACTGATTCATAGTTCAATCCAACTTGCATATATGCTTCTCGCCGAGGGATAGCACCAATCACGCAACCTATATTCCAACCACTCTATGAACAATTTCCGTGATTCTCGGCAACCGCACCAATGGCCAAGCTGATAGTATCACTCAGCGAAGCAGTTCTTGCAGGTATGTCCAACACATACTCACCGCCAATTTCTATCGTTGTAAGCGACCTGTCTCTTTGCCATAAACGGCCAACAGCTGCTAATCTCTCGAGGGCTTCATTGCTGTATACTTTCTTTTCACCCACGGCAAGCGACGGCGACTGCTGCCGCCAGGTCTAAAAGGCTACTCTCTCATCGGAAACCTCCTCGCCCTGTCCAAGCCAGACGACATCCCTAGTATCACACGGGGGTGGGCAAAGAAATATGGACCGATTCTATAGACCAAGATAGGCGGCGCAGACTGGATTTAGGTCAACTCGGCTAGTGTTGCCAAAGAACTGATGGACAAGAGAGGCTCAAAGTATTCATCTCGACCAAGGATGCCCATGGAATTTGAAGCGACGTTCAACCAGAACAGGGAAATCTTTATGGCTTATGGAGACCGCTGGCGAACGTTGCGCAAATTAAGCCACGGTGCCCTCAACTTCAACATTTCCGCGACGTACAAGCCAGTCCAGGACTTTGAGTCGAAGCAGGTCATGTACGAACTTTGACATGCAAAAGACAGCTGGGCATTCTACGATATCAATCGCCGGTACTCAAGCAGCGTTGCAATGATAGTCACCTACGGCCACCGCCCGCGGACTGGAGTGATCCTTATATTCGCAAGATTCATGAAGTCCTTGTGCATTTCACACTCATGTCTGAACCCGGGAGATGGCTCGTTGATGCCTTTCCATCGCTGGCAAGTCTCCCACCGGTCCTTGTCCAGAACCGGTGGAATATCGGCCGTAAATGGTTCGAGGAAGACCGTGAGGTTTACCTCAAATTGTATCGTGAGCTCGTTCAACAAATAAAGGAGGGAACTGCGCCAGACTGCTTCCTCAAAGATTTCTATGAGGGAGGTCTGGAGAAGAGTGGTATCAGCGAAGAGCAGGATGCCTATGCAGCAGGTACCCTGATTGAGGCTGGCAGCGAGTCCACTTCGACAGTGATCAATGCTTGGATCTTGAATTGCCAGCTGAATCCACACGTTATAACTGCAGGGCAAGAGGAGCTTGACCGCGTCGTTGGCTCTGACAGGATGCCTGCATATGATGATGAGGATAACTTGCCCTACATTCGTGCCATGGTTAAAGAGACTCTACGGCTTTGGCCAATTACCAAGCCTGGCATGAATCGATGACTAGTACGACGGCTACTTCATTCCCAAGGGCAGAGTTGTTATGCTGAACTGGTGATGAGTGTTACAATTGCCTATTCTTTCATGGAAATCTCTTACTTGGATACATAGAGCGATCCATAGAGATGAAAATAGATGGAAAGACCTGGATAATTTATGACCTGGCTCGTTATCTCTCCGACACTTACACCAGCGGTGAGTCTGTGAACCTATCTGATGCATGTCAATCAACAGGGTCACTTTGCGTATGGAGCTGGGCGTAGGATCTGTAGCGGAATGCACCTGTCCCAGAACTCTCTCTTCATCAACATGTCGCGTACACTCTGGGCTTTCAGTATTGAGAGCGCCAAGGATGAGAATAGACAAGAGATTGAAACAAGGATTGTGACGGAGGCCGGGTTTTTGAACCTTCCTTCCAAGTTCCAGGCCATTCTTGAGCCTCGGAGTAAGAAACCTGCCGACATCGTCGAAATGGAATGGTTGGAAGCGAAGGAGAAAGGTGTGGTGATGAATAGAAGAGGCAACCGCGGAAAGAAAGCAAACCAGATAAACTTACAATAAGTTAGTTGAGGATTGTATTTATTATACTAGCTTCAAGTAATTGATACCAGTACGAGTTTATTACATAGGAAAAGAACAGTAGTAAGGGCTTGAATTAGGTAAAAACAGCGACAATATAATAAACACTGTCAATTAAAAAGACTTTTCCTTTCAGGACACAAAGCAGCCTATCTGTGTCTATTGTTCCTCAATGACCGGAATACTTCAGCAATGACGACCAATAGCCGTTTCCAGAATGCGCTTAGCTTCTTTATGACACCCTACACTGGATCCTCTCCAAGCGACGTGTCCACCTGGCCGGACTAGTACAAGCTTCTTCTGCCAAACCATGGCAGCATTGGCCTCGCCAACCAAAGTAACAGACACCAAGTGAACGCCGAGTTCTTTGGCTACTGTGACTAAAAGATCACTTCCAATTTGCTGGTCAGGTTCATCCTTGAACTCGACCAGAAAGAAATCTGACCCAAGCAGGTCAAGAATTGAGTTACCGTCCTTCAGAAACACGTGAGGAGCTCGGCTTCCAGGCCATGTTGTGGGAAGATAGGTATGGGGGTCCCGTTTCGGGTCAGGATCAGCGTCATCGGGAATGCAGACATTGGATACGTAGCGATATCCCATCTCTATCCCCTGTAGGTGACCTCCCCGTCCGCCCTTTGATAATGCTCATGAAGTGCCTCTTTCAACAGAACCCCCCGCTCTGATGAGCTGTTGAATTCCGAAGGGTCACTTCCCAGCAACTCGACGGCACCCAAATGGACTGCCGTGTGTCCAGCGGCTCGTTCCACATTCTTAGCGGCTACTGGCTGACGTTCCTGCTGGCAGGGCATGAGTAGCCTTTGGCCACCGTAACGGTTGACGACGGCTGCAAGCTTCCAGGCGATATCAAAAGCATCTCCTGCTCCAGTATTCATGCCGTAGCCGCCCGCGGGAATGTTTTGATGTGCGGCGTCGCCAGCGAGAAAGACTCATAGTTGAGTGCCAGCAAAGGATGTTGCCACGGTGGTACTGGGACGATAGGTTGAGCGCACAAGGATTCTGTCGTTCTCAGTTTTGAATGGCTCATTAGCTCCCCCAAGTACAGTATACACGTCATCTTCAGACTTGATCACAGACTCATCCACGTCAGGCCCAAGGAAATAGTGAACAGTGAAGATACTCTATGATGAGAGGAACCTCGGTTAGTCTGACACTATGCTTGGTACATAGACTGGCTGGAACTAACATTCTCATCTTGACAGATGACTGCACCGGCAAATGAGTGTTGTTTGAACACAAAAAGATGATAAAAGTGGCCTTGCTTGCGAAGACGTTCAAAATAACAATAGAATTACATTAAATTACAAAAGAATCGTGAGATTCAATATGAATCAAAAGGAATGAGGCTGGCCTTGTTTGCAGGATTTGATTAGCAAAGTCGGCAAGATAAAAAATACAGTGCCTTACATTGGGCCGCCTTCGAGATCAATGTCTAAGCTCTTACGGCATTTTCTCGAGGATCGATCGCATGCCACGGCATAATTTGCGTGGCATACCCAAGACGCCCCATCACTAGTCGTTGTAACCTGCGCTTGCACTCCGCTCTGGGCCTCCGTGATGGACTGAAGCTTGGATTCATATCGGAGATCAATGAGTGGGTTTTACTCGCACAAGACTCGCATCCACGACTCAAAGATCTTCTATGATACTCGCTGATACGCTTCCAATGGCTGAGTTCCGTCGTTTCGAGCCCTGATTCGTTGTCTGTATTCATCTACTGGAGGAAGATCCCAGTGAGTGAAAGCGGCATTCTGGCTAAGTCCAGTGGACATCAAGGCTGTATACGGAAAAATTACTAGGCACACCTATGTTTGTTTGATACTATTAATACTAATCAGTAATTAGTCTGGATTGTAGACTAGACATACATCATTCACGAAGGCCATCTGCTGATCCATCTTGCGTAATAGTTCCATCAACCGTGCATTGGTCAAGCCCTTTTTGGCCATCTTAATGTCTGTCAGTTTGACCACCGCTAACGTTATAGAAAGGTTCCATCGAACTTCCTGGTAGGTTTCTTGTTCCTCTCTACAACAACTGATCTCACCCCATAGTGGGCCAGCACTGTCGTGGTCATCAGACCGATAGGTCCAGCTCCAACGATCAAGACGGCCTCATCTAGAAGTATGATGATTCCGCCGTTTGTCGCAGTATACGAGGCAGTCATAATGGTGTTTCGATTCCTGAAACGATAGATATAATTTTGTGTTGGTAAACAGACATTAATTGCTACAGTCAATCAATAGACGACGCAATAGTTATTAACCCAATTTCGGTCTCATGGACCGTGAACATTGATTAGTCACGGAGTTCGTTACAAAACTTCCCGAAGTTAGGACTCACTTGGCCCGGATAGTCCGTGCAACATGGCCACCGTCATTTATTATTGCAATTGGTGGGACCCCTCTATGCTAGAATATTATTGGCTATTGAAAGGCAAGTCACTAACTTACTCCGTTCTACCCTTCTCCGGACCCAGGAGTACCAATTGTCCAGAGGGGGGTCGTGACAATGCTGTTGAGTGTTGTCGTTGGTGAGAATTCTCCGTAAACTTGACCAGCGGCTGGTTTGTACATACCCAGGGCAGATACAAACTACTTTGACACCCTGAAACTCTTGAGCTGGGCCAAGGCTCCTCGTGAAACCTACAACGGCGTGCTTAGTTGCACTGTATATGGGCGCGGGGTATTGCTTGCTATATCCTGCGATGGAGCTAATAATGGCTACTACACCTTGCCTATTCCTGCTCAATAGGGCACGAATAGCAAGCCTTGTGAGATTAATCTTGACGAAAGAGTATTAGGGCTTGTCTCGTCGTGTGATTCATAGTTGATAACACTCACTGGGTGATTGACGTTGATGTCAACGTGTTTGTATCTGTTGCTCTCAGGTGGCTCAGAATCGTCCCAAAAGTTAGAGTAGGTCTGAACTTGTAAGCGAAATATTCTTGAAGACTCACACGATGCATTATCTTCTCCAGGGCAAGTAGTTGTCTCTCCAAACACAACGGATCAGGGCTTCTTACCGGCTCGAAAACGCCTGCAGACGCAACATATACATCTGGGACGTTACCAAACTTATCAATTGACTCTTGAATCAAGTTTTGAAGATCCCCCCATTTTGTTACATCACGGTGTATGAATTCAATTCGGTCATGATCCTTGATTGCCAGCTTCGCATCTTCAGTGAGGCTGATGTCAGCTATCAGGATAGCCTGGGCTCCTTTTTTCGCTGCCAAGATGGTGTATGAAAGTCCGATTCCTGTGGTAGAAATACCTACGTTAGAATAGATGTGGAAGCGATATGGGCAAGGGGGCGTTCGCACCTGATCCACCTCCCGTAACAACGATAATCTTGTTTTCAACTGGGAATGTCCACGACATGGCTTGAACGACGTTTAGTTTCCGCAGGGCTTCTGCTTCCTAGTGTCACTCTGTAGTTCTTATAGATTTAGCTGTGTCGTCTTAAACCTGGATATTCGTTTCACAGGCTAATCACTTCCGCGGGACAGCCTATGCGCCACACCGCGGAGACCGGCTCCCTTTTCCCGACCTCCCGGAAGACTCTGAACTGGGGCTTTATTTCCCCAAGGCCGCTATCGCATCAATGGATGAGACAAAGATTAATACGTCACGCCCCCTGAAGTTTTCCCAAATGCTTTTGGCTTCAACGTTCATCTTGGCCAATGCAACCATGATAGGACACCTATATCTTTATCTTTACTATTACGCTTTTGTCGCCTTATGACTCTCAGTCCTGGATAAAAGATTCCTTGGCTATAGCAGTAGGCCCAAGAGTCTCCCTCCAGGTATACTACTTGGTTCGCTGTGATTATATGTTAAACGTTAACAAAGGCCTTAAGGCCCTCCAACACTGCCTATTCTTGGCAACCTTCACCAGACGCCAACCAAGAATTTCCATCTTGAGTTCCGGAGGCTGGCACAGATATGTTAGTACAATACCATATACCCCCTGACTCGAGCTGAATATAGTTGCGGATGGGCTTGTGACTGCAATGAAGCTTGATGGGAACATCCTATTTCTACTCATTGATCCAGTCGTGGTCAGAGATCTCCTAGAGCAGAGGAGTGGTAACTATTCCTGTCTCGGAGCATTGTCGATAATCTCAACATTGCCCTCCGCGAGTTGGTTCTTCCAAACCTCGCTCATTTTTGTGTTGGAAGCTGACCGTGTTCGTAGCAATGATAATGTTTGGCGTCGGCAGAGAAAAATGTATAATGACCGCCTCAATGTTAACTCAGCAGACCGATACCTTCCACACCAGGAGTTCGACAGTCTGCAACTCATTAGTGACCTCGCCATCCGACCCGAGAGTTGGGTTGAGCATGTGCAGCGATATACAGCAAGCACTTCTACTGCACTGCTGTATGTTTGGAGGACACCAGCAACCAACACAAGTACATCAAGAATTTGCTAGAGATATTATCTAAGAGATTCAAGACATGACAAAATCTATTGATCATGACTCACAGTGGATGGATGCTACTTCCGAAGCAATCAACTTTCAACTGGTGGATTTCTACGTTTCTCTACAGCCGCTTTATCATTTCCTGCCTTCTTGGATACTGCCGAGTAAAAGGAAACTGGAGAATCTGCAGACTCTAGAGGCTCGTGTCTTTACTCAGTTGCTGAATCGAGCCACAGAGAAAATAGAAACTGGAAATGCTTACCCCAGTAAGTCAGCTGACCTGTGGAATCATCTGATTAATGTGATCAAATCACAGGTTCCATTAGCGATATGTTGCAGGACAAGGACGCTGACAGACTCGACGAGCGACAAATAGCCCACAATGCGGCTCATGGCTTTGGACCTGCAATGTTAGCACTCTCCTGTCCGTCGTGATAGTCATGGCTAAAAAGCCCATGGGGAGACTTCGGCCAATACAATTCTAGGTTTCATCAAGGTTATTCTAGATAATGGCTCATGCAGTACAGGGAAAAGTGACTAACTACCCATAATAGGCCATGGTCTTGTTTCCAGATGTTCAGGCAAGAGCCCAGCAAGAACTCGATTCTGTCATTGGAAAAAATAGACTTCCATGTTGGAAAGACCGAAATGATCTGCCTTATGTTCGTGGCGTCGTGGAAGAACCATTAAGATGTACGTTTCCCATTTGATACACAGACCTTTGAAATCTGTTGGCAAATATGCAGGGGCACCGAGACGCTGAGTGCGGCTGTTCCACACTCGGCTAAGGAAGACGACGTTGAAAACGGTATGACGACTCCAAAAGGGTACTTTCAACATATTTGTTGGCGATGGTTACTCATTTGTTGACGCTTTAAAAGGTCTGGACATTGAATCATGAACAGTTCAAGGAGTCTAGAGATTTTAACCCCATGCGCCAATCCAAAGACAGGACGTTTATTGAGAATAACGCCATCAACCAAGATTCTACCAAAAGACTTCACTTTACCTTTGGCGCAGGACGGACAGTCTGCCCCGGATTCCACGTCGCCGAGCGTAACCTATTCCTCGCTATCTCGCGTATTCTATGGGGGCCCACTATCACGCCTGCACGAGACTCTAGTGGCGCTGTTCTGCCCATTGATCCGGATGCAGTAACTCCTGGTCTCATAGTGAGGCCTCAGGAGTTCAAGTCAGTCAGATGTGTATCGGCAAAAATGCATAAACTAACAGATCTAGATGCAATATTACGCCTCGTTCTGCCGACCGAAAGCAACTTATTGAGGATTTTTGGAAAGAATCGGAGGCAAGCCTTGACTATCAGGGCAATTATACTCCTAATATTGACTCTGCTTTTGCTAAAGAAAGATGACTGAAGATGTTCGGATCCTCAGATTGGTAGTGTTCGGTCCCTACGTCCATGGCTGAATGCCTATAGTATATTATTAGGAAACTTGAAATATTGAGGTTTACATCCCAGGTGATCAGACCGAGGTAGATTCGCTAGGAAACCAGGTCCAAGTCAAACTGAATGCTCTTCCCTTCGATCTTGGCCTCAAATGAAAGTCAAAAATGAACTCGGGGATCTTGCCGAATAATTAATTACACAAATAAATGATGCAGACGCAGTAGTCTCCTTACTTCTTTCATCAGTAGAGAAAAACAAGAAACTAACTTTGTATCGGTATGAAGCTTTCAGTGCAGGAACGAATTTCTTACATTGTGTCAATTTCTAGTATGATAAAACTCTTTAGCAGCGGCCCGCCCTTCATACGACAACATTTCTTCAATAGTCCAGTCCTTGTGAACGTGTCCAGGAGGTACATTGGTCGTGGTGAACGGAGTGCCGTTCTGTAGATGTAATTTCACTGCCTCGAAATTCTTTTCAGCATACTCGGAGGCATCTGATCCCAGCAGCCAGACAGGTTGAGGGAACTTCAGCATAGACGGATTAGCAGCCACAGTCTCCCAGTCCGTCTGGTACCAGACATGTCTCGTCTCCCATCCCATCTTTTGCGTTAAGCTGGTCCGTTCATATCTTAGTGCGTCAGTAATAAGACACAGCGAAGTTTTCCAGGAACGCACCTAAGCCGTTGATAGGCCCGAAAGACAAGAGGAAAGCCCATCTGAGGACTAGTGTTTTGCAAAAGAGCTACGATACAAGCAGCATCTTCGATAGCCTGTGTAGCACCTGTTCCCGATGTCGCAAGATGTGGGTGCGCTGCGTCTCCCACAATACACGCACGGCCTCCTGTGGAAACCTATTTGAGGACAGGGTCTCTCCAAAGAAGCTTGTGGTCGATGAGACAGTTCGATGGGATCTTCTCAATGATGTGTCCAAGCTTCTCATCCCAGCCCTGAACACATGCCAGCATGTCCTGGACTTCTCCCTTGACATGCCAATCTTCGGAGATGTCTGAGAAGTCCTACACGAGTCAGCATGTTTTGGGATGAGTTTAAAAGTAATAATAAGGCATACTTTATGGGTTACGAAGCATATTACAGCATTAGCAGCCTTGTTAGTAGTCAAGATGGCGTGGGTATCTTTACCGATCTATATCTTGAAAATATCCATTTTAGATGTTACGATCTTTTGTGTCAGGGGATCCTGTGGTAGTAAGTTGACAGGAGACCACGATCTATAAACGGCGAATCCACTATTCTTGGCTTTGTCGTCTTGACTCTAATATGTCCATTAAGGAGACACCAAAATTGACCTCGACGCCAAGGCTGAGGGCGTAGTTAAGCATCTGTTTGTGTACACTTCCTCGGTGACAGTATAAATTGGGATAGCCGTCGAAACTGGTGTGTAGCTCTTGGTTCAAGGGGACATTTGCGTTCTGAGTTACAATCGTCATCATTCCTGGACAAGCAGGCCCGGCAACAATATTGCTGAGGACATTGCCCCATCTGGCCATGAAACGCGTCCCATTAGCCGGTATCTGTATGGCATCTCCTGCGTTACAGACTGAATGGCTAGCCTTAGTTGATTCAGACTGAGCCACAAGACACGCACCCTGCTTTTTGGTTTCGGAATAGGACTCCAAGATGGTAACCTTGGCGCCTCTCAAAGCAAGCTCAATACCACATGCTAGACCTCGGAAGCCAGCCCCTATGACAATCAGTTTCCGGCTTGCCAAGCTCAGCTTTTTGTCTACCATATCGGGCTCGGAAGTCTTGGAGTTTGTGCTTCGCATTGTTGGGCTAGTTTAGAGGATTCTGGGGTTGGACATGGTGCTCTAGTCTTGTATGGCTTTTCTCACCTTTCGCCACACACACCTTTTATTTTACATGCCCGGAGCCCACGTGGCATACGAGCTCTCCGGATGAAATTGATGTCGAGCCGGCCGGCCCGACAACACAAAATCCAATAGGCCAAAAGCCCGGCTACTGGCCGTGATATATCGTTACGTATAAATCTGGCTCCCATCTCAGTCCAAGCCTGTATGATAGGGAATTTTTAGTAATTCTATAGTAATTACTGCGAAACATTTAATACATAACCCTCTTTATATTTAACTCTAACATGTCACTTAGTAAAGTATTAAGCTTAAAGTAAACCTGATACTTACGCAATGTATACTAGAATCGTTATGATTTTTCGTAAGGAATACAGTAATTCCCCACTCCGAACCAAGAGGCGTTAAAGCTCAAGTAAATGTAGGTAACCTTACCTCTGTCTCCCCTGCAGTTAGGCCGGACCGAGCGCAAAGTTTCCTGTGTACGTAAACTTCAGCTAGCTCAGAACATGTCCACTGGAGTAACCAGGGGCCGGAACTGTTTAACTCCCGAGAACCCGAGCAACAGTGCAGGGAGCGTCCCTGTTTGCCGGGGTTTCATTTCCCAAGATAGACCGCTTAGCACTTCCCCGCAAGTACTTAGATAAACTACGCCACAACCATGTTAGTGGCTACTTGAAGCCGGGGAAGGTTGAGAGACTAACCTCGCTGGGCAGCCCGCTATCCCCGTCTGGTATCAGGTATGTTCCTCTGTGGGGGTCGATCCCAGCTAACGAAAGTGGTTATCTTCGTCTTCGCCTGGTTCCCCTTATGCAGACAGATCTCCTCTTCTTGCACGATCATCAGTTGGCCTGAAACCACAAGCTATATGGCTCCTCAACGAGATACGACAAAATGCCCCCTTGCTTGCGAATCCTGCAAAATCAAAAAGGCTAAGTGTGAGATCTACGATATGCGATCCAGTCTTGGTGCAACTGCGTGCTAACAGATCTCTGAGCAGGCAGCGGCACTCAACCATGCGGCAATTGCGCGGTAGGCTTCGCAAAAGCCCGAAGGAGTTCGGTCGATTCCCTGGCTAACAGGCTGGACCCCTTCAGGATCACAACGTGGAGTGTGTTCTTCCCGAGAAGCAACCACGAACGAGAAAGCGCAAGCAGCGCGAACAGGATATGGAGAATCGCCTATCTCACATGGAAGCACTATTACGCGCTGCTACTCAAAATAATATTAACCACCTTCAGTCCGTACCTCCTCTTGAGGCTGGGCCAGCGCCAGCGTCAGTATCCTCCAGGGAGGAGTGGGCACGAGACGCTAGACGACCGAGCAGTACGGCTGCTGCAGATGAGATCTTATATGCAACTTCGCCTAATTCTCTACTGCAAGACAATAGTATCGAATGCATCTTGGTTTCTCCATGTGACGGCGACATACCGATCATATTCAGCGACCCTTCTTCCTTCGATCCTACACAAGAACAGAATATAGCGGTCTCTGACTCGACCGCGATAGAAGGGAACTCTACCTGCGAACTCGGGTGTCCAAACTCGCTCCAAATGCCTGTATCACCGCCAATCTCAGCGGCAACCAACGAGAACTGCGCCAGAAAGGCCGTGTCAGAGGTATACTTGGCTTCTTTTTACATGAACCTCGCACGACTCATTGATGCTTGCAGCATAACGCGAGTCCCGAGACAAGCCACCACAGCCTGGGTCGAGCAGCAGAAATAGAGACGGAGGCGGAGACTGAGACGATGGATAGTTTGGGTAGCAGAGGTCCTTCATACCTATCCATCTGTACATTTCCGCGGTCGAATGGGTCTCGCGGTAATCAGGCATGGCCGACTTCTTGGCCAGTGCCAGGCGACTTACCAAGACGAATGATCTCCATAGAAATGGATGGAATAGAATGCTCCTGAACGTTCCTGATAACAGGGACGATGAGGCCTCGGGGGGTGTCGATGGCTATGGCAAAGTTGTGGCCAGACTTGAAGATAAGACTGGGGTTATGCGGGTCACTCTCTGCGTGCAAGTGTGCATGAATTGCCTCCGTCGGAAGTCGCAAGCCGTTCAACTATCGAGAATCATCTCTTTGCCTGCCTTTGCTGGGCAGCCACTGCCTGGTTTGTATCTACAGCTATTAGTATCATTCTGTTTCTCTGTCTTGTCTGGCCCTTCCTAGTGTTCCTTTGCTTCAGTTTGACAGTAATTTGCCCAGTTTTCGGAGCACCGTCATGATGCCATGCTGAAAGTGTGTTGAGCAGTAAACAAGTCCGAGGCTCGCATTGAACAGTATCTGGAGCTGTGAGAAAATGATATCCAGTACTTGTTACAGGATTCCAATCGTAACTCCATAACCTCCCGGCGCCTTGTTAGGAGAGGCTCCGCGTATCAATTTCTCTTTTGCCGTGCCCGTAATATCCGAGCATTTGATTGCCGGAAGATGTTAATAACCCTCAATGTCGGAGAGATCTGCTCTGGAAGGGGGTGGGAAAAGAACCTGACAAAGCACTTAAGCTTTCTCCTGTGGTTCGTGGCCAAACTCCTCATGCAGCTTGATTAGCAGATGTGTGCATGCCAGTATCGTGTTGCTTCTATTTTTGGCCAATGTAACTAAGTTCAGTTCCGGTGGCCCACCTGCGACATAAACGCCTCTTCTGCCCTCTGACAGTGAGTGTTGCGCAGAAACTTTTGTATTTGCCGCCCCCATTTGTTGCATGCTTTCGTGTAGGTATCGTAGTCACTCTATAGCCTTATTCGCTGCCACCGCGGACGGAGCTGCTAGACTTCTGAACAGATGACTTTACACTCTTCATTAAAC
>JABEVY010000281.1:0-35373 GCA_013364935.1 Fusarium anthophilum | reverse complement strand
CGAGACAGAGTATAAAAGATATAAAAGGTATATAACTTAAATTTTAAAACTTTTAGATAAGTTATAGCTTTAATAATTTAATTTGTAGTCTTTCAAAGATAAATTATCTAATATAAACTAAGAGGCTAATACAGGTATAACTCTGGCTTAAAGATATTACTTATTGCCCTGCAGCTCAGAGATGTTGTCCTTTGGAGCCTCATGTTTCACAGAGTCCCATATAGCATCAATCCGCTGAACAATTGCATCTGCTAGAGGCCCCTTTGTTACCCCAGCAAGAGTCCACTGCGACCGTTCAACACTACCAGGGCCAATAATAACAGCATCTCCGTAATCAGGTTTCAAGACAGAGTTGAAGGTAACCCAGCGAATGGCCAAGTCATATCCTGAGCACCCAGCATCTCTAGCAATACCTTGCCATGTAGGGAGAGCATCAAGAAGGGATGGACGATTGTAGAGAGTATTATAGACATCACTAAGTAGCCCACCATCTTTGGCGAAGCGACCAGCCCCTTCCAGAACTTGCTGTTTAGATTTGGCCAGAAAGCCGCCAGCAGCTGGACTGTACGCATAGAAGGCAATGCCGAGTTCGCGAAGAGTAGGAATAAGATCTTGTTCGTAGGAACGTGCGACAGGATTATAGTTTCCCTGATAGACAGTAGGCAAAACCCAATCCTTGGCTCTTTGATAGTCGTGAATCTTTCGCACCTCGTCAGGCGTATAGTTAGAGATACCAAAGCGACGGAATGCGCCAGCAAGATAAAGGTCTTGAATGCCAGCAAGGGTCTCCTCAATGGGGATCGAAGGATCTGGGGAGTGCAGGTAAAGAATGTCGAGTTGATTGACCCGAAGCCTTTCCAACGACTTTTGAGTGCGAGTCACAACCTCATCTCTTCGATACGAGCCCGGATCCATGATACCTGGCAGTTTCGTGGATAGTTCGAACATCTCGGAGGCTCCATTGTCACCCAAGACCAGTTCGCTGTCCCCATAGGCTTGAGCAGAATCGATCTCCTTGACACCGCCAGCAGCAAGGGCATCAAGGTATGTTTTGACCTTGTCGGCCGTCCACTGATCTTTCGTCAAAAAAGCACCAGCACCAAGAACGACCTTTATACCAGTCATTTTGAACCTTAAATCGATAAGAGATGATACTTTTTTTCATGAAAAGAGATATGTAAAGCAGATACAATCGCTAGATTAGGAGATGACTATATAATGCGGGGAGGCTAGGAATACATGCAAAAGCGATATTCATCTTTTATACTCGCCGGCTGATTACTACTTAAGTAGTACCTTGTCCTGAGCACACAACGATAAGAGTCGCCTTCGTCCGTTTTTGAGCCGAGACCCCGGAGCTTAACCAAACGCAAAGTAGTTCCATCATTACAACCTGGCAAGCCCAAGCGCTTGCTTACAAACGCCGGGCAGACAACTGTAAATGCCAGTGCAGATCCGGAAGTTTCCAACTGGAGAACCACTCTCATCCTCTAGGACCATGGATCCACGACAAGAAGCACCACACGGCTTGACCTGACATGTGTCTATCACATCCGTGGATATATCAGGCTCCTTAAGGCCGACTTTAAAGATACCAAAGTCCGCCGCGTAATGCGGGCTGTGTAAGGATGCTGTACTGTGCAAAAGTGTTTGTAAACAAGACACCTGTCCCACAGAAGGACTTGATCGTCTTGTCCTAGGCGCATAGTACGTCAGTCCCCACTTGAAGCCCGCTCTACGCGGGCGGGGAGCGGACTAGGCTGGCTGATTAATCGGCTGGTTTGAGGTGCTTAAGATGCGCTGCAGACTGAGTTCACGGAGGCGGGCTTTTAGAGATTGCCGCCTTTCAGGAGCCAGGATGAGACAAACTCTATTTGTCGCAACCAGATTGAGAGGCTTGCTATCCTTGTTTCTGCAGTCACCTATGCTAGCAATGACTAGTGCCATCGCATGTTTTCACTTTCAATATCGCATTTCTAAGCACAATCACGCAAGACTATTATTTCCACCAGTTCCGGAAGACTTGCCTAGCCCCAACAGCAAACCGCCACGCAATAGCATTGACACGACGCACGGACAACACCAAGGCAAAGTTTCAATTCACGGTGATGTTCCATGGGAGACTCCACCAGCTCAATCAAGGGCTCTCACCGGTTAGCAGTTTCTGCAACCGTCGGTCCATTACCACAGCAACCTCTCTATAAACGGAGATATAAATCCAGTCCATGCCATTGCCATGTTCAGATCTCTAGCAATCATCTCAAGCTGTCTGCAACACCGCATCAGTATCAACAGTTATATTGCATTCTATTCAAGCTTCCACTCACCATACTGCTCCAATTTCTATCCACCTTGACTTCTCTGATTGACCACGTGTTCCTAAACGTCACAAATGTGAAACGATTTCTTGCTTCCTATCAAAAGGTCCTGACTCCGCTTAGTATCGCGCGTCCTCTTGAATGGGAGGCCAAAGGCGCCCATCCAAATCATCCTATTGTCTATAGCTCTGGTCGTGCAAACCGCCACTTTCTCTGGATCAAGCCGGGATCTGTCCATAGCCCCTCTCATTTTGGCCTTGCGTGCAAGAGTGAGAAGGAAGTCGATACGTGCTATGAGATAGCATTTCGTGAGGGGGCAAATCCTGACCAGGTTTATGGAGGTGCTCCGTCTTTTGGTCCATATTATGGCATTGAGTACTATGCGGGTAGCATCCTTGATCCCGACGGGAACGAAGTGGAATTCACATACAAGAAATCTCAGCATCCGTCACCGGGCACGGATTAGGCTGCAATATGGCATCGTTGGGCTTCTAGAAGGCAGCCCGAGTTGTTGAAAGCTTCTGTTAAGCTAAGGCCTGAAAGGTAGATTTATACAATACCATACATGAAGAAGTCTTTGGATGCTAGAAGCTGGAGACAAAATTGTAGAAATATGCCAAGAAACTCAGCTTCCCAATATAGGCATAAGATCTGAAGATATATCCTTTGTGTACTTGGATTCCTAACTCAAGGTGCAGAAGCTGAGGGTATATAATACCTCTCTAGCCGACGAGATCGATGGTTGTAGGTCATTGCGGAGATGAAGAGACCATTTCTTAACTACGACTATATGTCGTTTAGCACAGTTCACGACAATTCCCGCTCAATGTCTCTCATGCCTACTATGATGAGCATGGCTGGAGGGGGACCAGTCTCTTGTGTGAGGCGAGATTCTTGTAGGGGGCAGGATCGAGGCAGGTAAGGTATAGTAGATCGAAGGCTTGCAGCAGTTCAGCTGTGTAATTGCGCGAGTACCGAGCTTTCCATTAATAATCGACTAGGTAGGCAGCTCGGGGTTTTCGGTGAACCCTGCCTCCCACTTTACCGACCTAGCATTGAAGACTATTCAACTAAAGGAGGATACTTTGCATCATGTGCTACAAGTTATGTACGGAAACACGAATCGACACCTTGACCTCTACTCAATGTAGCCACCGGCTGATTTCCTACTCACCAGCCAAAACCTCGTTCCAAGACTGCTTCGCCACGTAGTCAGCAACAGTTAGGAGAGAAAGTGAACTGCTTAGCTATTTTGTTTCAGTGAGTATACCAGGATATGATATCACGATAACTCTGGAGAGAACATTATCTTACCTCCGCAGGATGGATAATAGAATTATCACCTCCCGTATATCCGAATTCCTCCATAAATGCTAGGCTTTCGCATAACGGCACTTGCAGACTTGGCAGGACCCTCATGAGAAATTCCTCTGGAGGTACAGTAACAAGCTTCGATTTATAACTTGTAATAGAGGCAAATGAGGCAACAAACCCTTGTAGGGAAATGAGCTCTCTATATCCGATCAAGTGCTTTCCAGGCTTTCCTTCAAGAAGGGCTCTAACGAGAGGTCCTGTATCTTCTTCAGGTGCAATAAACGGCAGTTTCAACTTTGGGCTCAATATGGTAATGAAATAAACCGATCCGTCGTTTTGCTGCGTAATGTTAGTCGCGGGAAGTTGAGCAATCAAAGGCTCTGGCCTACCTTGACGGGTTTAAACAAAGGGTACTCGATAAAGCTTTGGAGAAAGAATCCAGGTTCAATGATACATGTCTTGTTCCACAGCGCCGGATGTCTCTGTACCACATAGTCGGCGGCCGCTGCCTTTGAATCCCAATGCAGGACATGTGTATACTTTCCTCCCGACCACTTGGAGATGTTTGGAAGCGATGACAAGATAAATCGCTCTAGCGTGGGGATCGTCGCTGCTGCGTCGATAGCATTGTATAAGTATTGGGTCTCATGCGCAGATGCAGAAGCTTCAGGACTTTGTCCGTGAGGAAGTTTATCTCGAGCCATGAGATGCATCAGGATTTGCATGTAATTGCTAACGACAAAAATCGCGTTGGCACCCTTGAAGGCCGAGTCGAGTGTCTCAGGGATGCCCAAGTCGGCTTCAACCACTTCAACGCCACGTTCGATGAGTGATTGTGACTTGGAGCTACTTGAATTGCGATTGATGGCGCGAACCTTTCAACCAGGCTGTCTCAAGAAGGTAGCGACAACTGAGCCACCTTGGTTACCGGTGGCACCCAGGACAGCGATTAGTTTGGTTGACGACATGGTTGCGATGGCAAGATTGATGGATATGGCAATAATGCTTCATCGTGATGAGTCTGATTGATTGAGTGTAAAAGCTGGACTTATGCTTCTCATCCGTTGGCTATTCCTCCGGAACTCTTTATACTCCAGCCGATATCTAATTCTAGCGCAATACGTTTAGCCGCCAATATAATACGGCATTTACCAGACAGGAAATTCGACGCAAATGAACGTAAGCCTGGCCTAAACTGCTTTTATACTAGGCAATGAATAAGAGTTTTTAGTGGCAACTCGCGCGATAGTGTGCCTCCGCTCGTGTCCGCGTCCGCGTCCGCTCAGTATCCGCATCCGCTTCTGCCCGCTTCTGTATTTGCTAGTTACAGTGTACTCCAGAAATGAGTTTGACTAAATAAAAACCTTTCCCCACAAAAGCGTATGCTCCTATGGAGCTTGAGTTTTTCCGGCATCCTCTTTGACTTATGGACGATCGTCTGTACGATGCCGCTCACCTTCCGCACCGTCTACTGCGGCTTCAACAACTTAGTACCAGCCCTACGCCTTCACTCCTGGTCAGTGAATCTATGCCATGTCATCCGATAGGACAGCTTCGCAAGTCTGTCACTCGTGCCGGTGAGTCATGTCACAGCTCCACGCCGAATCCCCTATGGCGACTGAAGTGCTAACTCCGGTTGATTACAGGCGCTTGAAGCGGAAACGTACGAGAGACCTCCCTTCATGCAACCTGGTATGTATGAGCTTGACCGTATGAGTCATCTTTCTCTAAGCAATTTCAGTGTGCTCGCCTCAATAGACCCTGTTCGTACCCTGAGGGGACTAGTTCGATGATCACACCAACCGGCACATCAAGCCTGTCGGACGCAGGTTTTCAGACGACTGCAAATGGATCTGTCAACCTCTTCGCCATCGGTGGTTCCCGGCACCCATTCCCGTCTGCATTTTCATCGATCGTAAATTCTTTACCCCCTTGGACCACGATGCGCTCCGCTTGGACGTCCAGTCGCCCCATAACTTTATCAAGGCATTGAACCTTTCACTTGACTACACCGCCATCAGCCAGCAATACTTCGCTACCATAAACAAATGGCTCCCATTTATCAGCCGAAGGCGACTTCTAGGTAACCTACAGACTGCCGACTCCAATGCGTGTGAGACGCTGCTTATCACCTGCATGCAACTTAGTATGATTAATGGCGCATCGAAGGATTCCATTGTCTATACTGCAGCCAAGTCGTTGTGTGCTGCCACGGAGGCCAACGGTACTGTTTCCTTGAGACTTCTTCAGTCCCTAGTTTTGTTGTGTATCTTTGAGATGTCACATGCCATTTACCCTGCTGCTTACCTTACAGTCGGAAGAGCTGCTAGACTTGGTCTTCTCATGGGACTTCATAAACCTTCAGCAGGCGTTCGGCTGTTTAAGACGCCAGACTCCTTCAATATACAGGAAGAGCAGCGGAGAACTTGGTGGGCTGTCTTCATTATCGATAGGTTTGTCATGCGATCTCCTTCTCATCATGATCAAGCAAGCCCATGTTTACCAAATCTATAGACTTGTCAGTATTGAGTTGGTAGATATACCGCTCTCTGTCCCAGAACCAAACGCTGCAGAGCTACTACCAATCAATGACCAAGACTGGGATGAAGGTAGAATTGGGCTCAGCGAGGCTTTCTTCGCCTCCTCCTTCAGCTCTGCGACCAAGCTGGGTTACTTTGCCATGACTTGTCAAGCCGCCCATATGCTTGGAAAAGTCATCCGCCACACAGCCGCGAGAAACGAAACCGGAAGCCATGCAGACCTAGCTTCAGATGCACTTGGTATCCACAGTGTTCTGGCAGCATCGCATTCAGCTATTACAGAAGAAGCAGATACATCAGATACCAATCTGACTCCTCCTACTAGAATGATTGCCCTCTCCATATGTTGCTCTGCCCGCTTCCTTCTCTACCACCAATACTGCTGCAACAACCTATCTGGCCCAGCAATACCTACCCCTTCCGCCCAGCATACAGAATTCCAGCACATAATTATCTCATCGGTTCGGAGGCTTATTGTACTCACAGTACCCTCGATCTCACGTGCCGAACAAAAGTCGCCATTGACAGCGCACAGTATATACCATGCAGCATCCGAATGCGCTTGGTTCATCCGAGAGGATCAAGGGAGTGAATATCACGAGGCACTTGCAAACCTATTGGGAGGATTGAGAGCTATAGCAAATGAATGGGACATTGGAGGTATGTCTCATCTTCTATTATGCTTGTATCATCTTTTTGACCAAGTCACAGCTCAGTACATATCATTCCTGGAAAAGGATGGGGTTGTTGAGCTATTAGGCATGTAAACAAGCCGCGCTGGTATTTTCGAGTTGACTATCTAGGCCGGTTACTAATGATCTATTCAATTATCAATATAGATAAACATCTTATTGTGTAATACCCTTTCAAGATTCCGACACCTTCCAGACAAGTCTCTCGCCGCTGGGAGCCCGATCACGGAGAAGGTCCAACGCCCTTTGCGCTCGCTCAAGTAAAGTGTCTCCATCCACGACCCTATGTTTATTAGGCTTGATATGGGCATCCTTGAGTAATTCTGGGATGATTTCTGGCTGAAGATGCCATTTAAAGAACTCGTTCTAGACAGTCGCATTAGCACATCGCATGCTAGGTATTCTTTCGGGAAATATTACCTCTTGATAGGAGAAAGTCATCACAGGGACAATTTTAACACCTTCTTTCCATTCACCAACCAGAACGGTAGAAGTATCACGAGTGAGTTGCGGCTCTGCCTGCCGTGACGCATGGCGAATGATGGTGGGTACCACGACTGCTACTCTGATTCCGTACTGTGCGATTTTGGTCAAGGGACGAAGTGAGCCCTCAACATCGCCAATACAGTCGAGCACGTAGGGAACCCGCTCGGCTGCAGAAAGAATCTACTCAACAACATCAACATCATGGTAGTCAAACGTCTGAGCAGCACCTAGGCTAGCGAGTTCCTCGTGATGCTTTCTACTCGCTACCGCAAGCACATTTTTGTAGCCCCAGTCATGAAGAACTTGGACAGCATAGTTACCGACACTGCCAGCCGCTCCCCAGACAAGAACGACTTGATCATGCTCTTGAGGAGTAGAGTCGGAGGGAACAGGCCATGGTAAATCGAGGCCAAGGGACTTGGTAATGGCGTGAAAGCAGTTACCAAATTGACAGGTACTGTAACTGCTTCCTGAAATGACAGATTCGCAGGAATACGACCCGTTGCCCAAGAGGGCACCGTCACAAATGCCTGGAAGCCTGCATGCTTTGGCTGACTCGCGATAAATCCTGCTACACGATCGCCGACCTCTAGGTGCTTTGTCTCTGGCGACACGGCATTCGTGTCCTCAGACCCGACACCAACAACAATACCAGCGAAACTACAGCCCAGGAGAAAGGGAAAGTCGTCGACAAGATCTCCGTCGACTTGGTGCAAATCTGCAGGAGACGAGGCAGTCCATTTTACGTGGATCAGCACTTCGCCTGGGCCAGGGGCTTCCGTTGACACCTCAAGGATTGAGAATGGTGCCCGTCTGGCAGTTATAGCGACGGCTGGGTGAGTGGAGGGATAATTGGTTGCCATTTCTTAAGGGTACAGGGCAGCAAAGTATATAGTGGATAATTGAGGCTTGATAATAAAAAGACGGGAGAAAACCTATCCTATAGGCTTGGGTTATTTAAAGGTTTATATATAATTAAAAGAGCTTTATTATTAATTAGTTAATTAGTTCATTTAAGGCATACTTAGAGCTTTAGTAATAGTGGAAAGAAATGACAGATTGGTTTATAATTACGCCGTCATTACATCTTGAGAAAGGTATACCTAGGCATCTCTTGCAGTAGGTCTTCTGTAATTAAGACCTGATTATGGGTTAAGTCCGCTATCTCCAGTAGGTACCTAGGTGCATCACCTCTGTACAACCCCACGGTCGTCACATAAATTCCAATTCTTGTCCCACTAACCAGAGATAAGACCAACAGTGAAGGACCAGTCTAAGAACCGCATCGGTCCAGGTCAGACGACGACCTCCGATCACATCGCCCTCAGTCCTTCCGACAACAGTTTGGTTTAATTAAGTCTACTTTTACTTAATTTAAAACCTAAAAAGTATAGCTCTCACAGGATCGTCAACTGGTGTGACTTTTAAGAATAGCATCTTGGATATCATCAATTTATCCCGTCATAAAATTTCTTTCAGCGAGTCGACTCTATCGTTACTTAAATGCCTAGCTCTGTCCGGGGAGTCCACTGTACCCTTAATATTTTATCCACCACTGATTCAGCCATACAAAGCATTCGAAGTCCACAGGGTTAAAGTTGGTTCGGCTGTGTTTCTGGATCGTGAGACTCATTCAACGTCAAATCCCTAACGACCCATTCATCCGGGATGTGTATTTGACTGATGTCGATATCGTTGAAAAGACTGTCCGTATCAAATGGCCCTACTATTGATAATGGATCGTTAAAAGTCGGTATCGCCATAGGGTTCAGGCTAAGGTCTGGGGCTAGGTCCCATGATTGTGTTAAACTTTGTGGACCTTGTAAGAAGGTTTCCGGCAAAGAATCCAGTATTGAAGGGCTCCACGGATCAGGCACGTCGCTAGAGTTCCATGAACTCGGTATACCAAGACTCGGTGTCGGAATTGGTTCGATGGTTTCGGTAATATCATGGGAAGGCGTTAAACTCGGGGCACAGCATGAGCGAGCTGGTGTCAGGAATGTCTCTATAGGCCTTTCCCCAGGTTCAGAAGGCGACAAGGCAGCTGACGGTGTTGAGCTTTTGTCTGTGGAGAGCGGCGATTGAATGCCCTTTTTATTTCTGCGACCTGTATTGTGTGCACATGTGCAAGTCTCGCCCTCATCGCAAGAGCATCGCTCTGAGTACGGAACACATTCAGTATAAACTCTAATGAGATAGCACAGAAGGGAGCAAACCTTGTCCAAACTGCTTCAGCATGGCCTGGTGAGATGCTGATGCGCATTTGCATTCAGTGTGAACAGATCGGGAGTTGCGCAGGGTCCTACAGTGGTTGCACTGAGAGACCGGACGTCCTTTTCTGCTGACTCTGAGAAGCGGGCGGTCTATCCCGTGTTATCATGAGTTTGTGTCATGGAGGGTAATCTCTGCCATCACATGGTACTCACCGGTATGCTGGCATTTAGCGACGCGGTGGCCGCGGATGCAGCTTTCGCAGGCCAGCTTCTCTACCTTGGAAGTCATCCCGAGAGAAGTTTTATCAGAAATAGTATAGTAAACCACGGAAAGATAAAAGTCAGCTATAACCCAGCCTAGAGAAAAGAATGAAGTGGAGATGAATTTCGTAAATGACACCTGGAAAAGTAAAATGGATAACCAGTGTACATCCAATACCGGGTGTATGCAGTTAAAGGGTACCCAAGATAGCCAATTACAACCATTTTTTATAATCGATAAGCGATAAGCGATAAGCCAGTAAGAAGTGAGGGAAGACACAAACTGGCCAAGTTGGTTACTTTTAGACATCTATTGCCCTACTAAATATTAATCTAGATAATTGTTTATTAAACATAGGATATATATATACCCAAACCTTGAATAGTTTACATTTATGGGCAATGGAAGCGATAATACTTTTGTAGATACTGTTATTATCAGCGCTAGAGTTCTAGATCTTCGATCAACAGCAGCTTATAGTGCGGGGCAGTAAAACACGTTGGTCACATCAGCTACGCCTTAGGTGTCAAAACGTACGATATCGGTGTGTTCTAGACTCAGTGTCCAGTATCTGTAGTATATAAGTGTTTTCAATAGTGGCTGGCTGAATGATTATGGCCAGTTTTAGCGCTACACTATACCGGATCAGAAAGGGGCTGCATCACTTTTTAAAGACAATATTGTCACATGGTAATTAGATTCAATAGCTCGGTCCCAAGGTTGGGATACATAAATCACCCAAACTCCCCACTATCCCTTTATTCATTTTCCTTTAGACTTAAAGTTAGCAGCTTTCCAGTCCCCATCATATATACTCAATACGCCTAAGCCCATAAATATGTCAAACCTATACATTCTCAATATTATCAATCAATCCGGTGAAGAAGCCGATTACTCCATCGACTGTCCGTATGAAGATTTACCCCCTATTACGGTCCGGGACAGAGACAGCTGGATGACGGTCTTGAACCTCAACCAGCACTACAGTAAGCACTGAAACACTGCTGGGCTTGTATTAAATCAGCTGACCTCTCTCCAAGTTCCTATCACTGTCTCAGTACTTCCGCAAGGCGATTCCCCATCTGTTGATTTCGTTCTTGCTAAGAATGGACAAGGTGTAAGGGGAGATATAATACACAGTCCTGGAAATAAGCTGACAGCTGAGATTGGAAATAACATTGGAACTCCTTTATAGGATTATCTCCTACTCTATCTTAGCTAAAGTATTAAAATTCCAATAAGAGCATCAGCCCAACTGGGGGGCTTTCGTCCCGATGTTCAGCTTGAAACCTCCAACAGACAACACTAATTCGGTAAATAAGACGGATAAAATAGCCAGGAGACAAAATGCGAACAAATGTTTTTACGATGGCCTAGCTTGGAAAAGGCGAATTGAACAGGTAAAGGGAGGTTTATCCACAGGAGAGCCCACGCAGTAGTTCTGGCTGCCATCTAGATATATCGTCTTTCGTCCAGCGATTCTCATCGACGCTCACAGATAAGCAAATCAGCCAAGTGCTTCAGTAGCCTCATGAGCACCACGAATACCAGATCTAATAGCCCCTTCCATGTACCCCCTCCAGACAATAGAGGTCTCCGTTCCGATAAAGTGAATGTTCTTGAAGGGATCACGAATAGACTTTCCGGCACCAGTCAGCAGTCCAGGCTTCATAACTGGGCTAGGCCCACCAAGAAACCAAGGATCCTTGAGCCAGTCCTTCTCAATAATGTTAATAGGCTCAGGGACTTTGTCGACAACTGTACCAAAACAGTCGTTGAATTGCTTCATCACTGTGTCCTGGCGCTCCTGCTTGGACAGCTGAGACCACTCTCGTCCGGGCTGGCCGACATGGAAGCAAGTAATGCTGTACTGCTTATCCTGAGGAACAGCAGTATCTCGAGTAAATGAGATGAGGCCATCCATGGATGTCAGCACACCAGAGAGATTAGCATTACGCCACCAGGGTTCATCAAATACCAAGATAGACTTTGAGTAATAGCCGAGTTCAGTAGAGTGAGCAAGTTCTTTCTTTGCTGGCGGCAGGTGAGGCTCAAAGTCGATCTTGGGATAAAGAGATGTCGGAACCGAAAGAATTACTTTCTTGGAATGGTACTTGTGACCGCTCTTCGTTTTGATAGTACAGCCATTCTTATCTTGGATAATCTTGACGACTGAAGAGTTGAGTTTGATCTTCCTGTCGAGCTTCTCAGCTAGCTTGATTGCAAACATCTCATTACCTGGTTTGTTAGCTCAAGTTCAATTCGAGTGCAAGGGACTTACCCTGGCGATTACGCAGGTATTGGCCTCCATCCTTGGTATCAGAGGAGATGTTTGCAAGGCCAGTTCCGCTCTTGATGTAGTTGATGAGAAACAAGGCACTTAGTTCATCTGCTTCGACACCAAGAAGATCTCGCGCTAACATAGTCACAAGAACCGCGGCGATGCCTTCTCCGAATTCTTCGTTCGCAAACTGTAAAGCTGTCATGGAGTCAAGCTTCTCAGCATCGGAGCCGAGGTGAGGATGTTCAAGGTTGGATCGGTCAACATATTCTTGCAACTTCGTCATGATTGCGAGAATCTCTGCGAGTTGCTCATCCGTAAACTTCAAAGTTAGTCTAGTTCATGAAAATCTGGGGCAAACCTACATCTCCGAACTGACCATAGGGAATGGTGTGCGTCGTTTCGTTCGACTGGTCGAGTGACAGTCTTTCGGTGCGCTGGACGATAAGGTCGAAGCCGAATTCTTGGGCCAAGGCGTACATCTCTTTCTGGTTGCTGTCATTTATCCAGGCGGCACCCATGTCAACCAGTCCACCGCCGGTAGCAACTGGGACAGAGAGAGTTTTGCCACCAACCCGATCATTGGCCTCAAGGACGATGTAAGAGAGACCGGCTTTGTCGAGGTCTACAGCTGCTTGGAGGCCACTGAGACCGGCGCCGATTACAGTCACGTCAACAAAGGGAGTAGAAATCATTTTATAGTGTTTTTGTTTCTATTGGATCAGACTTATTGCAAGACTCGGGCGCTATCTATGTATATACATACACAAACAAATGTTCTCCTCCATCGATCCGTGATATATCGGGCTGAATCCGCGAGGTTTCCGTCCCCTCAATGAAAACGGTGGCCGCGGCGAATCTCTTGGCTATACCGAGTTGTCCGCGGTTCCCGAATCCGAGTCCCAGAAGTGCAGAATGCCGAGTGATCATCATCATGTCCAAGAAATCTCATGTCAGCAGCTCGCTTTTTTGTCCTTATTAGGAAGTGGATTTGCTTGTACGATGGCACCAATCAAAATGCCATCCATAGTCCTCATGGCCAATCATAGTCGGGCTCCAGAAGTGATGACGAAAGTAATAGAACAATTAATAGCGGTACTTAGAACTCTAGATAACGTTAAAAACAAGCTTATTACACTTTGTACAGGTAACTCCAAAGTATCTAAGTTGCACCTAATGCGTTGATCTATTGAATTGGGGCGATGGTAAAGTAATTCAGGTTGGATTTGCAGGGTGATACCTGGGTCACTGATTGAGTTCTAGTTTAATAAGATTTGTCAAAGGGGTTAGTTAACACACCGAGTTAACCTAGTTGAAGTAGTCAGAAGGTAGGCAGGATTGAAAATTTAACCTCGATAACAATTATCACTCGAGCTTACACAACTGTTGTCTGCGACTTGGCATAGTGTGTCATCACCTGCAAAATATTGCCTTACCCTGTATCACGCTATCACGATTGGTGCCAGGACCCCTGTTACAATAGTGACGCGAGCTGACGCGAAGACGAGGCGCGTGCCGACGGCACAGTAATCATGCGGCTCAAGAGTCAATTGAAACCAATCATGCATAATGTTTGTATTCATACTACTTGAAGACTACTAATGTGCTTTAAGCAACCTTGGAGATCTTGAATCCACCGGGTAGTCTGGTTTGGAACACTCCCTTGGGATCATACTTCTTAGCAACCTTGCGAATATACTCAACATTCTTAGGGCCATAAGTAGAGAGAGGATCCTGAGTAAAGTCGGCGTAGTTGAGATACTCCCAATCGACAGCAGCACCCTGGTCGATACTGTACTGCTTCATCGTCTTGCGGAAGCGTACCATACGTTCACGAGCAATTTTCTCTTGCTCGACGCCGTTAATCATCAGCTGGACTTGGAACATGACGGCGTTGTCCTTCTCGCGGTCAAGACCGACCACATTGCCGCCTCGCTCGAGGGAGTGCTTGGAAAAGATGGTGGGGATGGCCTGGAAGATGGCGTGGCAGATAAAGTCACCGTCGGGGGACTGAGCCAACCAGTCGCTGACGAACTGTTTGTGCATCTCCAGAGCCTTCTTGTACAAGCCGAGCTTGTTCTTGAACGTGATGGCGAACCAGACGTTTCTAGCAATGTTAGTATCGATGCAGGACAGGCGAGGGACTGGAACTTACCGGTATCCTGCAACCAGCTCAAGCTCAATCGTCATGTTGCGATGAGTATCCTTGCGCAAGTTGGACGTCTCATAAGGGATCTTCCAGAACTCGTCCAAGGCCTTCGGAGCGACAGCACCAGTGGTATCCTCATACGAGACAGTGATGCCAATCTTCTTATTTTGAGGAGTATAACTCCAGAAAGGAATGACTGAGCCATCCTGGTAGTTGACGATGTTATCGGTCCAGTCTTTGTAGGCCTGGACGTGCGCATCGGTTGTTTCTTCGGCTGAGTAGGTGACCAGGCCACCCCAGAGGAGAGGAGCGTCGAAGGCCTGGACGTCGAAGCGGGTGACGATACCAAAGTTGGCTGAGCCGCCCTTGAGGGCCTTCCATAGATCGGCGTTGTTGTCCTTGTTGGCATTGACGATGCGTCTGATCAAACATTAGTGGACGTTATTATAGCGTGCGTGTACATACCCATCGCCGAGGACAACCTCAAAGTTGACAACCTGGTCACAGCCAAAACCCCGACGGGCAGTATAAAAGGTATTGCCACCGCCAGTCAAGAAGCCAGCGACACCGACAGTCGAAGTGCGACCGCCTGCAGCAGTAGCACCATATGGTTCAAGAGCACCGTAGACATCTCGCCAAATGGAACCAGCCTGGATTCGAGCAACCTTCGTATTCTTGACATACGTAGTCTTGTTCATCAATCCTATGCGTGTTAGGTGTTTCACGTTGAACCAATGGCAAAGACAACTCACCCATGTCAATAGTGACACCATCGTTAACTGCACGCAATTAGACAAACTCAATCAAGCGAGCATGCAACTCACTGTTATTCGCCGCCCAAACGGTATGTCCACCGCTTCGAATGGCGAAATTACACTTTGTATCGGCCGTCAAGGTCTTGATAATCGTAGATACATCCTTGGCACTCTCGGGCTGAACGATGCAATAAGGTTCCAGCTGCGACGACACGGAAAAGTACGACTCAGTGCGGGTCTTGTAGCCGTTACTATCGGGGTAGTAAACGTGCTTCAGACCCTTTGCTTCAAGTGAGGCACACTGAAACGCGAAAGGTCAGTGACATTGCTTTTTTTCCTGAATACGACAGAAATAGGCTTACGCAAGTCTCCATTGCTACGGCGGGTGAAGCAGCGAGGAGGGCTGATGCCCAAGCCAAGACTGAGGCACTCGTCTTCATGATTGCGATGAAACGGGATGTCACTTTGAGGGGGGAGAGAAGATCTGAGAGGACAAGTCTGTGCGGGAACTTGGGTACTTTTTGTTGATGGGCAAGATCGTCTTGTGCAGAAGCGGCTGAGGAACTGGCGGGTTCGTGGACCCTGGTTCTTTGGGGGTAAAATCACGCAGATGGAGTCGTATGCTGGGGGGCGATGGGGATGCGATTGGTTCGTCAGAAGGGCTGGAGGTTGGATTTGGTAAGGGATTCATGGCATTACTCGATTATGCATGTTGGTTGATCCTGCATAGATGATCTTGATCGTTTTCGGCCATGACCCCGGGATTAACATGGCTCATCCATTGGTGAGGAGGCAGACAGGCAGACAAGGTAAGACGGTAAGGCATCTACCAGACAGCATGAAGAGCCATGTGTGAGACAGAGTTTGTTGTGCAGATTATCTGATCGCTAATTCTCATAAACTATGAAACCACTTGACTGTTCAATTCCCATCTGGCTCTCGATTGACGAGACATTAGTGCTGAATCAAGCTTAAGCTCAATCGATGTCATGCCTAAAAGCTAGCTCAAAGTCTGCGCTGACAGTGGATTAACACTCCAAATGGATACGACCCGAAGTCTCGGTGAACTCGAGGTCTTCAGGGGGAGCCATTGTTCCCTCAATCAGCGGCACATTCATTCTGCAACCCTCAGGGGATGTTATCCGAGCGTTACATCGGCAGTTGGGGCTGACGGTCCGTAGTCAACTGTAAAAGGCGGGGATTCATGCCGATCTCCTGATCTCGAGTCATGGCCCTTGTTCACAGCCCGTTACAGCGCGGAATTACCGTGAGAACAGACCAGCTAAAACCTGTGTTTTTTCCACAAGTCTAGGCTTATTATGGAAGGCCGGCATAACTAGCCCTCTCTACCCGGACGGCCCGCCAAGTTTGACGTTTTATTTCTTCCCTCTCATTTCGCCTGACATTTCCCCAATAATTAAGGTTCAACCCCAGTCAAGTCTCTGTCGTCTCTTTTCTCACACGAATTCTGCCCCTTTGCGTAGTGATCATCAAATCACGTTCAGCTGTATATCAGTAGACGATGTGACTTCAAAGATTTACACGACTTGATGCCCAAGTTGACACCTAACGGTTCTGCGTCTCATTATTTCCACTTCATCCCGTCATGTCGTTCTGAGTTTGCACTACGCGGGGATTCAACTCTCGATCAACTGTTACAATGTCGTTTCCTGTCGTCAATGGTGTCGAGGTTGCGGTACCGCCTCCATCGGGGTACAGAGTCGACTTTGAGAACCCACTGACTGATGCGTCGATGGTGAGGAATGCATATTGGATTTTTGGAATGGAGTTTGCGATAGCGACGGCGTTTTTGGGACAGCGGATGTATACGAATGCCGTGATTTTGCGCAAGTTTTTGATTGACGACTGTAAGTGTCCGATGTTATTTGCTTAGGATCTCACTAATTGGCTGCAGATTTAATTCTTTTTGCTTGGGTATGAGAACCAGCCTCTTTAATGACGTTTACTAACCATCTAGGTCCTCTCTATTGCCGCTCAATCATGTCTTCTCAATGCATATAGTCGCAAACTACTCGGTGTCCATGCATGGGAGATGCCAATCGACAGCAACACCGAGGCTAACCTACTCGTCATGTGTACGACACTGACGTACATTCCGACGACAATCCTCTCCAAGCTGACACTCTGCTTCTTCTATTATCGCCTCTCGCCGTCTCTATGGTATCAATACTCAGTTTACTTTACCGGCTTCCTCTGCAGTGCAAGTCTCATCGGCATTTGGTTCAGCGTTCTGTTTGCATGCAAGCCCATCGCTGCGGGATGGGATGTGAGGATGTCAGTTGGTGCTACGTGCATCAATCGCCCTCCCATCTACATCACCCAGGCTGCCTTTGGTTGCATTACTGATGTGATGTTACTGGTGTTACCTATTCCAACGGTCATCGGTTTACAAATGTCTACTAGACAGAAGCTTGGTCTCGTCGGTCTATTTGCTATCGGTTCCATCACTCTCATCACATCCATTGTCCGACTGGTTCTTCTTCTGCCGAGCTTATCAAATCCCGACCAAAGCTGGTCATTGGCAGAAGGCTGTCTCTGGGTGTAAGTCATCTACTCTCTCTTGTATAACCCATCTGACATAGACAGCATTATTGAAGCCAACCTTCTCATCATGTGCGGCTCCCTCCCAACACTTCGTGTCTTTCTCAAGAACGTCGCCCCTCGAGTTCTCGGCGACAAAAGCACACGAAAAGGCAGTGAAGAGCAAAGTGGAAGCGCCAATTTTGGTCTCCATACCTTTGGTGGTTCAAATGGACCTCGCCGCAAGTTTGATACGCTCGTTGAGCTGGAGCATGATACTCACTTCAACAGAGTAAGCCTGCGGCCTGAGGGTATGGGTAAGACGGACGTGAATATCTACAGTGGGCGGTCGGATGAGTCTTTGGAGAATAACCCAACTGGAGATAATGATAGCGAGGATGGGATACTGCAGACACGTACGACGACTGTTCAGTACACGAATATGTAGCTTATGATGAAACTAATATTAATTGAATGGGACCCCGGGCCAGTTCTCGTTGACACCCCATCACAGACAATTATTAGTACGTGCAGCCTTTCAGCCAAGGGTTACATACTGTGTGAGGTCAAAAGGCATATCGCCTGTATGTTTAAATTGAATTCTGTACTTTGATTTTGGGCTGAGGCCCGGGTGGTCCTCAATCTTATCACTGGACCCTGACTTGGCTTATCTGAAACAGACGCCTGTTCTTATCTGGTTGGCAGGCCGACCTTAAATTAGCAACAAGAACTGGGTTTGCGGGGATCAAAAGCTGAGACAATAACTCAATCTCCACGTTCAGTCACTCAATCAACATGTCAATCACCCGTATTGAGATCGACCCTGAGGGTGACACTCTCGTCATCGTTCCAGTTAAGTCGACTTCTACTCAATCTGAGGCCCCAAACTCTCCCGATGAGAAGCACTTCCTTTGTTCCAAGAAACACCTGACCCTTGCCTCTCGTCGGGCAGCAAGGCTCTTCTCAAGTCAATTCAAAGAGGCTTCGGTCGAGTCAGATGGTCTCTATCACTGGAAATTCGAAGCAATCTTTAATCATGAAGCATTTTCCCTCGTCTTGAAGATCATTCATGGCAAAACACGTGGGATTCCCCGCACCATGAAGCTCGATCTCCTAGCCGACATTGCGACCATCGTTGATGATCTACAATGCCACGAGGCCGTAGCATATTTTAGCGAAAGCTGGCTCTTGTGCTGGCCCAGCGCGAGAAAAAAGGCCAGAGGGAAAGAATTGGCTCAGCTGATCCTCTCATCTTTCGTTTTCGAGCATGCTTCGCTCTTCGAGAACTACACCAAGTTGGCTATAAGACACAGCGACGATGTTCCATCAACATTCGGGTTGCCGATCCGGGTAGATGTTTCGAGTACGTCGCAAGTAAACATAAACGAATGACACTAACTAAAGATTAGGTCAAATTGAAAACACTAGGACCCAGATTTTCGAGCATCTCTTGGATGGCTTAGACAAGCTCTACGACTGGATCCTTGATGGAAGCGCGGGATGTAATCCCGCATGCCAAGCTTTACGACTGGGGAGTCTATCACAAGCGAGGAAGAAGCTGGGTCTATATCCCCGCCCGTCGTCTCCATTCCCGAAGCTATCTCTTGACTCTCTTCTCGAATCTTTGGCAACTGTTCAGTCGCCAGCCTATTTCGGACTACCAAACCAAGGCCCTGTCGCGATGTATTCCAGCAAATGGAATATTGAGACTTCATCTACGGTTGTCGTGCCTGGAGATTTTTTCGGGGGTCAATCGAAGTCTACGCAACCTGGGACTAGTAATGCCTCTGTATCATCGCCTCAGCCCTCCGGCCTTTTTGGGCCATCGGCTTTTTCTCAGCCCATCAACAGTCCTTCAACTCGCCAGCTCGGTGCCCCTCCTCAGCCTACTGTTGGTCTGTTTGGTTCGTCTACTGCATCTCAGAGCCCTGCAAGCGGTGGCTTGTTTGGGAATGCTAATTCCAAAGTTGGAATTAATACTTCAGCGGCTGAGAACCAAGAACAGCCCGCAATTATTGTTAAACATAATTGTCGCTTGAAGGACCTTATCGAGCCCTTGGTCGTGGCAGCTGAAAATGAAATTACAGGGCTGAAACTTGCAGACTTCCCAAGACCGTAGTGGCAAGATAGATATTTAGCGAGCGTGGATGGGGGCAGTCCATAGTATTTAATCTAGAGCACATGAACAATTGCAGTTCACATTGAACTTTCCCGAAGCTCCCCGATTGGGACCAAGTTCGTTGCTGAATTAAACCCTCGGCCACAAGTCTCAACTGCAAATAACATATCTGGCTCACAGATAGAGATTCAGTTCTCGAAAAGACTGAATGCATCATAGCTACGACCTGATATAAACTGCTCATCCAACTCGTCTTCGACTTTTGTATTCGAACGCGAGAATGGTCTGTAGAAAGAACTATTCTAGTCTATGTAAATGCAGCCCCATCTCGGTCAAGAGCCCAATCAACCAAAAGCTCGGGGTTCTCCTCAATCTCCTCCTTGCAACCCATCAACCACTTCCACCTGCTTTCAGTGGTATCTGAATGACGGATCCACTTGTTGTAAAGGTCATCAAGAATCTGGGGCAGCGAATTTCCAGCATCACTCTCTTTCGCTCGATCCAACAGCTGTTTCCATTGTCTGCGACGGGTGTTGATAAGGTCAAGAGCTTCGCGTGAAAAATTCGAGTTGTTACCTGCGTTGAACCACGGCGTCTGCTCAAGGAGTGCTCTCCACTCCCTAGCTTCAGCTTCTGGGAGGTGGCCAACGGGCGTGAAGTGGTGGGAATTGAATAGTTGGCACAAGACTGATGAAAGGAAACCGATTTTCTCGTCAAGCAATCCCACAATCCATTTCTTCAGATACTCAGCGAGTTCTCCTCGGCCAATGGTGTCAACGAAGCACCTGTTGCAGCACATCCTGTCCCGATCTTGGCCCAGCAACCCAGTTTCCCCGTGAAGACTGTACCTCCATCCGTTACTGAGCCCTTCTTTGCGAAAAGACCGAATCTCTTGCCAGCTCTCGCATCCGGGGCACCGTGCCATGTACATCGGATACAAACGTCCAGTGCCGTTGGTCTTTCGGGCGGACGGTTTCTTGCTTCTCAATGTACTCAAGAATCCTGGGAAATGACGATCTAGATCTGTCGCAAAAGAGACTTGCCGAGACGGGACGATGGGAAAGTTTTGACTGCCACGATTGCCCGCAAACCGAGTATAAGAGAAGAGGCTTTTGCGGAACCGACACTCATTACAGTTCCGAAGATATCTCTTCTTGCCACATTCGTCGTTCTCAATGGACAGCGCCATTTCATCAAACAGTTCAAGCTGTTCGTTATCGTCCATATCGCGAAACTCTTTCTCAAAGAGCCTTTCAAACCCAACCAAGCCTGACACGTTTAAAACGCTCAAGTGCTCAGCCGGATCCCCCTGGACATCACACATGACACCTTTTGTCACCGCGAAAAGGTAAAGCGCCCGTCTGCTTTTCTCCAAACGATATGCCTCAGAGCCTCGCATCAGTCGATGCTGAGGCCGCCACACAGGGCTGCTTTCCCAGGTAGTGATCATGCGAGCAGCATCAGAGTCCGGAAGAGGCTTCCGGAACCCTAGCTGTAGTAAGGAATGGTTATCAAAGCATTTGTGAGGAAAAAGACGAAGGCACTCGGTGCAAGCCCAACGCATTGATTCCCAAGCTGCGTCTTGCCAATCAGGATCCAACTTGCTGTCTCTCGATCGGAAAATGAGAGTTGGACCGCCGTGGTCACTTGAAATCTCCAGTTGGAGAAGGCGCTCGACCAGATGTTTCTTTTGCGGGTTTATGAGATGCCTGAAGTGTCTGCTGGATTGGCTCAATGAAACGAGATTGGCTCAATGAAACGAGACCGATAGGGTCGAGAAGACGAATAACCTGACATTGGATCTCGTTCGGAAAGTCAATAAACATGGCGACGAAGGATGTATCTACATTGGTGGGAGATCGATTACTGTGGGCTTACAGTACATAAGTTAGAATTATTACAGATTTAGTAGCGTTAGGTAAATTCGGTGTGAGGTATATAATGAATAGCATCAGGGAACATGGAAGGCTGACTAAGGCTTTATACCCAGTTATTGGTTTTAGGCAGCCATCTGTTTTAGGCTATTTTAGAAGGTCTTACAGAAGTTTCTTAAGGCCATTTAATCTGTATAAATAAACTAATTAAAGGTCTATATAGTAGTATTACTTTTAATTTTAAGAATACTTCCGTAATAGTAAAGACCCTAGATTATCCTGAAACGATTTTAAGCTATAACTACTATCTAAAGGATCTTACTAAGCCACTATAAATAGCAGTTATAATAAATATCATAGGGCTAAGACTTTTAAACATCCCTTGGCCATTATAATACATGGGAATTACAGTGAATGAATTAATCGAGTGCTATGAGGTGCGAGTATCGGTTAATGATATACCATAATAGAGAGGACCTCCTACTCTTGTATATCTTATATTACCCTGTCAATTCCCTGCACTTCCGCCCATAAATAACCCTAAACTTAGAAAGAATCTTCTCTCTAAGGCTCTCCTTAATTATTTTTCGAAAGCTTGCAGTCCATGCTTGAACCTCATTAGGTCGATACTGAAGCCCGGATCGAAGGACTCTGCTTGCCATCGGCTCAAATGTATTGCTGAGAAAATAGGAAAGCAAGTCTCCTATTTTTTCCCCCTAGAGTCTTTTGACCATCGGCCAAGAAGGATGAAGAACTCGTTTGTAGTCACATGCTGGAAACCAGACAGCTTTAGATTAGTCTCTAGGTATTGGGGTGCATTGAGGCTGATTCCGACTGCGCTGAAAGCCTGAGCTAATGTCCGGAAATACTCTGCGAGACGTCCTGTGTAAGGTTCGATGAAATTATCGCCTTGGGTGTATGGGTGCCATAATATCTCCTGGAACTCGATATAACCTCCTGGGCTTAGCTCTCTATATTGAAGAAGCAACTAATCAGCAACTGGTTGTACACAGCATGGAGTATCTTATGGCACCAAGCAGTCATAATAGTTAGATAACGAAAAGGAAGGTCGAGATATATACCTTTTTACCCATCGGAGTAACTTCATCCAGTCGCAAATAGCCATGGTCATGTTGCGGAAGTGAATAATGTCTGGGTGGTATTCAGAACATGGAAACACAGGTTCGTATAGATTAGCCAAGTCATCGATATAGAAGATACTGTTGGGAGGTATAAATGAAGGTTGAATAGGGGATATGTCGATTCCATTAACTTGAGCAGAGGTGTAAGCGTCTGCAACTAGAGGGAGTTCAGCAAGGCAGCTAGAGATCAAGTACAATCCAGATTACAACACTTACTGTCAAGAACCCACATGCAAGTACCAGTTCCGACATCTAAGACACATCCTTTAAAGTCAGCGGTGAGACACAAGAGAGACTTTCCATCAAGGACAAGCCCATGCAGGAGGTGATGAAGAAGATCTTCTAACTCCATCCATGATTCGTCATTTGGAAGCATGTATTCTTTCATACCAAAGCGATGGTAAGTATGACCTTCTTCATGAATAAATGAGGTGATAGAAGATGTCAAGCTCCCAGAGCGCGATGAAGACGCAGAATCATCACTCAATTCCATCAGGTCGATGGTGTCTGTCATGATCAGATCGATATTGATCTCTTCGTCTCCGGAAAGTGACAGGCACTCTTGAATCCCTTCTGATTCAGTAGCCGTTGGAAATCCACCAGAGGGTATTTTATCAACAATATGCGACTGCTGATAGCTTGCACTTGTCTGCGGCGACGTTGGAATGCTGGGTCCACACAGCCTTTTTGGCTCTGGCCAGCCATCTCCGATACTGGATCCATCACGCCGCTTCCTCTTCAAAGGGTTTTGGTCGATATCAGCTACGATAGGGTGGCCCGCAAAAGCCATTGTGTCTGAGCTCAAGTCTTGTCTGAAAACCCTCTGAGTTGGCCGATAAATTCTCAAGAAGACACGCTCTGCTCTTCTCAGCTTGAAAGTCACTCGACTCAAGTCGTGGCGGATCGTAGTCGACACAGCTTTCATGTCCTGTCAGGGTTAGACCACTGGTTGAGTTGTCGGTGCTGGAACATACATTGACAGATTGTTTAATCAGCTCCTCAAGACTACGCAGGTTGTCCATGCCCGCATTCAGCTTACGCTGGTCTCCTTTGAACAAGCTGAGGCGGTTTAGCAGAAGGCTTGATAGCATTCTTTCTCTTTGGCGCATATTGGGAGGTATTCGGGGGCCAAATGTTGGTTCTTGGGGTAGTTCTCCAGTCAGCTGCTGGCGAAAGACAGAAGACTAATGCCCGCTACATGTATCGATACGCGGAGGAATCTTCAATGAGAAACCATGTTGATGATTTGCGAATCTCCCATGCTCACGGCAAATGATAAGCCTTTAGGAATCACGGCCGGTATAGTAGCTAGAAGAACCTTGGAGTAAGCATCGGCAGTTGCAGCCGCGTATCCTCGCCACTTGTCGTTCTTGTGGGAGTCTGCGTAGTCACTAATGCCTCGGATCACAAGGCATGGAAGGTTAGCGTCGAGAAGACCAGCTGCCACCATTTCGAAGCATATTACGTCCAGCTCATAGGATAGTCGGTCTCGTGTCTTCCTGTGCTTGATAACCTGGTTTCCTGACGCAATCTTGCCGTGGTGAACCTTGCAGTCCGCGTTCGGCCGATGCAGTCTCTGAACTAGCTGTGACGGGTCACAACTTGCGCAAGGTACGGACTCACCATTGCAGTCTCCAACGTGATCACCGACGAAGAGCCTGTTCAATTCTGCAGGACGAGCATGGTTGAGTTCAAACGACGGGTGATTCGCCATGATCTCTTCGAGGGTCCTAGAGACCCGACTTGTTTGTAAGTCCTGGCGAGCTTGTAAACTTTTGACAGCTGTTACGAGGTGATCTGATGGCGGATTTCCAGTATCGCAGCTCCGCTCAAATTTGCCGCCGCTCACTGTCCTTCCTAGATCGTATTGGACGATCAGGTCACCGACAACGACATAGCCGAGTCGAACATCGTTTCTTGTCGTGGGGACGCCACCACCTATACCGACCATAAGTCCGATATGAATATTGGGGAAGCTCCGAAGCATGTTGCTGGCAAACGTGGCCGCTTTGGTGGTGCCGTAGCTCGGCAGGCATACCACGACAACATTGTGAGGGCCTATTTGACCCAGTGTATATGTGTTTCTGTGCCTGGACAAAGCGGTAGTGCTTGATGTTCTTCTTCAAGCATCACTGCAGCAGCTACAAGCTCTAGCTGCAGGGCGCATACCCATCCCATCGTATAGTCGTCGTGAGTAAAGGGTCTTCGCCCAGTCCGAGGGTTATCGTTCTAAGCCATCAGCTTTGCGATGATTATACAGTGGTATAACGCCGGCCTAACTCACCTGAAACTCCATTATAAATGGATCGTTTGTTGTTTGACAAGATGAGACTGGAAATTCCGTCCGGAAATCAGCGAAGATGCGGGGAATTTCACGACTCTTGGGTGGCCAGCCAATTTTGCTTTACGTTCCACTAGAGAGTACTGTATGTCTCCAGGATGTGGAGTTTAGAGCCAATGGTAAGGCTTAGTGGCTTATTTTCAACCTCATGCAGGAATAGAAGGGGTGTGGGACTATATCCTATTGCCTGTCAGGGTTGTGCGGGGCTGTCTCATGCATGCCAGCTGGTCTGCTTTCGCGGCTATTTAAGTGTGATGACGACAGCCCGCATGAGAAAGTAGTCTGGCATAACCGACGGAGTCTTGGTCTGGTCCGTCTCTGCATCGGCGCCACTCATGTACAGAAAGCGGAATGGCTTATTCGTCGCTGACTTGACCATGCTTTGAAGGCCTATGCTTGGAAACGATCCACATAAGATCAAATGGTGGACAAGATCCGGGTGATTTAAGGCTACCATTTGTGCTGTACATCCGCCCATCGAGAATGCCCAGATATCCACCTTGTGGTAACCAAGGCTCTTCACAAACTCGGCAAGATACTCTGCTGACTCCTTAGGCGAGCTTGGAATCTGACCACCAGATTTACCAACTCCGGGCCCATCAAACAGAATTACCTGTCGTTTGGTAGCCAAGTGCTTGATGAATATAGGATCCTCGCAATCCATTGTTGCTCTGATGAGAAATGTATTAGCATATTAAAATTGGCAACCAGTGCTCAGTGTGACTTACCTAAATCCAGGAATATGGACTAGAGGTATACCTGTTTTAGGGCCATGAATTCGGAATGCTATTGTAATGTTCTTACCTGTGGTAAATTTATTATTAAGATTTATTATTTTACTTATAATGTATTTATATTATAATAATTTTTATAATATTTTAATAGTAAAATACAAAGGTAAATTATCAAGTAATAAGTTTAGGAAATATTAGTAAAATTAAATATAAAAATATATAACTATTAGAATAGTCACTAATTATATAAATAATTTCCTAAGAATAGTAATGATAAAAGTAAATTTAATATACCCTTTAGGTCCAGGGCGAAATTAGTATAGCCTTTAAATACAGGGCAAACTTAATATACTCTTTAAATACAGAGTCTACAGTTTATAATATATAAAACCTCTTATTTAATATGTTCTCTTAAGTATATTTAAGATATTAACTTTAATTATTTATAATACTAATCTTTTTACAAACTTCTATTTAATATAAGATTAAAAGTTCATCCCCAAGATAGGAAAACATATCCTAGTGTAACAGTACTAAGGCACGCAATCCCATCAAACTGCTTCTATCCCAAAACCTACACATCCTGTTATTACATTCTTCGAGACTTGATCTATATGGTAATCCTTGCTTATGCTGCGTTGAACTTCATACCCTCTTCACCATCCTTTCTCTCCCTTTCCTCTCTTGCTTGGACAGTTTACGGCTCCTTGCAAGGTCTTGTCTGTACAGGTATATGGGTTGTGGGCCATGAATGCGGCCACGGAACTCTCTTCTCTCAGCCAAGCCTCAATACCGTCTTCGGATTCATTCTGCATTCATTTCTTCTTGTGCCTTACTTTTCGTGGAAGTTCACCCATCGAAGACATCACCAGTTCACTGGACATGCTACAAGAGATATCGCATTCGCACCAACACTCAAGCCGACTGGTATCAAACCCGATCGAGTGATAGTGAGGCTATTGAGTTTCTGTGAAGATGCACCAATTTTCCAGCTCTTTTCACTTATTATGCATCAACTTGTTGGGTGGCCCTTATATTTACTCTTCAATGTCTCAGCCGGCTCTGATAGCCTTCTACGCGAAGTGTCTGTTTCCAGGTGGCTAGAGCTAAGTCACTTCAATCCCTGGGCCGCCATTTTTAGATTGAGCGAGACCCCATATGTTATCATCTCTGATATTGGTATCCTATCAATGTCAACTATCATATATGGGACGATTCAAGCCTTTGGGCTATTAAAAGTTCTTTTAGTCTATTTTGTACCATATCTGTGGGTAAGTCACTGGCTCGGTATGTTTGTAGCACAATCTCTCGGTGGTTCGCTAAAATAAGCTAACTCTGGCCCAGTCGCTATTACCTTTCTGCAGCAC
The DNA here is from genome assembly GCA_013364935.1 of Fusarium anthophilum. Taxonomy (NCBI): domain Eukaryota; kingdom Fungi; phylum Ascomycota; class Sordariomycetes; order Hypocreales; family Nectriaceae; genus Fusarium; species Fusarium anthophilum. The sequence goes on along the minus strand of JABEVY010000281.1, from coordinate 8,245 downwards.
CATCATCTAGAAGTACCGCATTATAATGACGAGGGATGGACATTTACAAGAGGGGCTCTCACGACAATCGACAGAGATTTGGGGTTTATCGGAACCCACCTATTCCACAACATCACTAATACACATGTTTTTCACCACCTGTTTCCGTATGTATGACTTGAGCACTTGCGCGATATTAAGGAGATTCTTACAGTTATCAACAGGAAAATACCCTTCTACAACGCACCACGAGCTACTGCAAAGATAAGACCGGTTCTAGGCGATTCTTATGGGTCAGATGATAGGAACTTCTATTACCAATTGTGGTTTCAATTTTGCAACTTGAAGCACGATGAGCAAGACCCAGATTGTCCTGTTCGAATGAGGTGGACAGTTTGAGTGTCATTGAACTTGTCTAATAACTCCGCTTTTTGAGAAGCATTAACGCTTTTCAAGAACAAGTAATTGAGTACAGCCGACATTCTTGATAGGCTGGACCTTTTGTATATTAGAGGCTTTGCAATCATTTATGGGGAAGGTTAGACACCTTTAATAAAGCTATTTTTTAAATCTACTGGCCTAATATATCGATCTTAAGTATAAGTGCCAATTACTATATAATTCACCTCCTTCAGAAATGGGAAAAAGGGATATCCGAAACTTAGTTTAATGTATAAATTTCTCTAGCAGCTTAATGTTACTTAGGACCTGAACAGTTATAACTACCCGGGCCTTATCAGTGCTCTATAGCGAGTTTCCAAGAATCTTGGGAAAAGGTCTAGCGTTTTTATAGGATATAGACTTCTAAATAAGACAATTAAGTATGGGTACCTTTAAACATTATAGCCTTATCTTACAGTATCTCCTGTCATTTCCCTTCAGATATTATTTGAATGCCTAATAATAATTCTTTAATACTAGTATCTAGTTTAAAGACAAGCTGACTGTTAGCCTAACCGTTATCTAGGTGTTGCAAAAGGACGCTGCAACGCTTCCCTGCCTACACTTCTTCCCTGGTGCCAAACTCAACTTCGCAGAGAGCATGTTGTTTCCACATTCTTTTCCTAAGTCTAATATTGCCTGTATTACTGTAATTGAGGGCGGTGAGTCAGACACCACCAGCTGGGGTAAACCCCAGAAGTCTGTACACACATGCTTCAATGCGCCGCGGGCGTCAGGCGTAAGACCTAGGTAGAGATGTAGTTCCAGGTTTCATCTCCGACCATGTTCAAGCTTTGGCTCAATGCTTACAACTGCCACTATTAGCGCAGTTTAAACTGCTGTCAGTCCAGGAAACGTAGTTGCTGTAGCTTTAGACCAGTTTAAGCAAGTTGGACCTATGGTTTTGTTCTGTAACGACGACATAGTCTGCAATGACAAATGGTAGTCGAGCTTAGATAAGGCGTTATAAATCGTCGACAGGCTGAAAACAAAGGGTTTGAAGCTCAATATGAACATTTACGATGATCGGCGATAAACAAGTGATGGAAGGCATAAAACCTCAGGGGCCTCGAGGTGAAGAAAAACAGTGGAACGGCTTACACTATAAATCGATGATGTCCCACTAAAGCCGTCCGCTGTATTTTCTTAGCCCTAGGGGACTTACGAAACTTTGGCTGAAATCGGAACTTACCGAGCACCAAGCACAAGGGCCTTCTTCTACGGAACCATTGCTGTAAAAGGTTAGAGGGGTTGCCTTATAGTTTCATCCAGCCAAGACTTACTGTATTGTTCTAGGCTTTTTAGCCCAGTCGGATAGAAATTGGGCCGAAACTCTATTGTGAGAGATGTCTAGATGTCTCAACCCAGGCGCTAGACTACAACCTTACTTTGAGAGATTCCGCAAAGCGTCACGGGTGAAGGTTCCCCCGACGCAATCCATGACGTTTTGCACCGATGGCAAGCCACTTGTTGGACGGAGCTGATCAGCAAGACATTCTTCCCCCAGAACACCGTGATTCAATGCCAGTCGTCCCTTTGCATTCCTTGCCAGAAATCAGTGAACCCGAATTCGATTGAGGGCTCCATTATGGTATTCCATGGTCGGCCATCGAGGGATTGTGCCCCCTGCAGGAACAGGAAGACTCGTGTAAGGACCCTGTCTTAGCTGGCTCGGTTTCTCATGACACGATATTGACGTCAGTTATGCAGTGTGATCTGAACCCTACGGGCTGCTCGCAATGTCGCAGAGCTAAAGTAACCTGCCATGGTTACCGTAGCCCAAACGAGCTCATGTTCCGCGACGAGACTCGGAATACCATGCAAAAGGTCTTGGCCAGTCAAAGAGCCAGTCGGCTACCCTCCACGCCTCAATGGAGCCCTGTCGTGTCGGCGAGGCAGGCACTCCTCTCTCTCTTCATCGGGAACTACTCAATGTCTTTCAGCACCCTGCCATCCTTGCTGGGAGAGTCAAGTGCCAACCACCTGCAAGTCTGTGTTGATGCGGTTGGCTTGGCCTTTATGGCATTCCATTTGAATCGCCGAGATTTAATACCTCTTGCAAATCAACGTTATGTGGCAGCCCTACGAAGTCTTGGAATGGCCATGCGGTCCTCTACGCAAGCAACGAGTATTGCAGCCAACCAGTCACTCAAAGACGCCACCCTCCAATCTGCACTCCTCTTAGACCTCTATGAGAAGATAGCTTACCAACATTACCAAGCCTCGGATCCCCCGGGACTTCTGCTAAGCCATGTCCATGGTGCGCTGTCTCTAGTCCAGTCTCGCCCCAGGGGTGAATTTTCGAACTCAAGGATCCAACAGCTCGCTGCTCAAAGTGTCCATACCTTTGTAGTAAGCTGCTTCACTGCAAATATACCTGTTCCAAAAGCAGTGTTAAGGCTCTTCGATGACTTAAGCGGCTGTATAAGCAACAGGCGGTGGTTTATGCTTGGCCTCTTGATCCGTATTATCAACCTTAATGCCGATATAAGGGGAGGCAGGTCGAACCCGAGCGATGTGCTAAAGCGCGCGCGAGACTTGTACAATACGTTCTCTGATATTGAAAGGACCGTGCTGCGCTTTTCGTTGCCACGCCGGAGGGATACATGCGAAACCCTAGCCTTTAATGGCTACTACGACGTCTATCAAAACCACAGGGATATTCAGCTTTCCAACCAATGCCGTTGCGGGCGTCTTGACCTGGCAGTAATTATTCAGGGGATTGAGCCCAGCGCTGAGGTTGCTGAGTACATCTTACAAGCGACTGAGGCAATATGCGCTTCTGTTCCTGGAATCATACTTCCGGCAGCGAGGCCTCATAATACGCTTCCTCTCTCGCCGTTGCAGATACTCGAGTGCTCAGCTGTATTGCCAGCATTAGTTGCAGCTGCGCGAGTTACAAAAGATCCTGCAATGCAAGATTGGATTCTACAAACGTTAACACATATGGCCAATCACGGAATACAGTTGGCCCGTAATGTAGCCCACATTATCGTGTTTGAGCCACATGTAGGCCAGTGGGATGTATATCAACTAGTTGGTAGTTATTCTATTTATGCTAGTTAGTGATATAATCAAGGCTTTTATTATGTATTATGTATTATTTACGATACTAGTTATTAAATCCCTAGTTCTATTCTCTATATTCTTAAATGTAACTATAATCCTAGGCTATCTATTAACTGGCTTGCCTGACCATGTATCAGTTCCAAGCTCTCTAGTAATAGTAACAGCTTTGCCTTGTGAGTTTGACTCTGGCTAGGCTCAGCATGAGCGGCGAGATATAAGAAAGCCTTGCCTAGTAACATAGGAAGATACATATGTGTCTAGTCCGGTTAACAAGAGGGACACCATTTAGAGACTCTCTTACTATACCTTTAAGCAGTTTGAGCCAGTCATGGATTCTGATAAGTCTGCCATGCTAATGGCAGCTTTGTACGCTGTCTTGGAATAATCAGTGGCAACGGGCTGTTGGCTCTGGACGACTGAGTGGGCCAAATTCATAGCGTCATCTAGGGTCAATACTGAGCCATGTACAACCATAGACGTCATGAAATGAAGTGGCTCGTAGTACACGTCTGTCTGTCTCAGGGATAGAAGGGCAAACTGCCTGTCTATGGCGTCAGCGAGCCACTCATGCCGTACCCAGAAAGTCAAAACCTCCTGGTCAGAAGTTCGATACTCGGCAGTTATTTGTTTATGTAGGATGGATTGTCCGAAGAGTGCCATTGCAACAACTAACTTGGCGAAAGGTGATGAGGCTGGAACCGGCATCCCCCCACTAAGTACATTATTCATAAAACCCATATTGACTTCGCTAGAAGTTTGGAAGTTCCATTCCGGACAAGGAAGATAGACGTGTATCTAACATATGTGATTAACTTGTTATATACGAAACGGAATAGTTGACTCACTGTTTCCTCGTGGATTGTCATAGGCGACTCCTCAAATCCGGCCAGGAAACGGTCCAAGCAGAAAGCCATCCAGAAGGTCCTCCTTCGCTCCTCCACACATGCAAAAGGTAATGGGGCCGATTGGGACGTCCCTGGGGTGGAAGAGGGACATTGAAGAGCTGGATCCTTCCAGTCGGTACAGTGCAAACGCAATAGGTGCACCAAACGTAAACCTTGTCGCGTTGTTCCTGATTGAGAATATTTGGACGGGTTAAGAAGCTCATAGTGCGCTAGAAGAAGCCATGTTTGTGCTTGTTCTACACTGGTATCGGAGGTTAGCCACGGTAGTACTATATCTCCAGTGTCAAGTCCGTGTGCTAATCGCCTCGCTTTATGATAGAAATCCTCACTGCGAGAACGGAACTGAGATGACATGGATGCAGCAAGTGCCCGCATGGCCCAACGGAGGCCTTTTTGAGGCAACGAAACATTATCCAGCTTCGCCCATGCAAGGTAACGCCCTCTATGAATCATAGGTATAAGTGGATGCACCCTGTCAAAATACAGTTGGTCCCTGTAGCGTTATCGGCACACCGCCGTCCCGTCAGCGCTGAGCTTTGTCTCGTTGTGGAATTGATGAGAACTCACAGGTCAAGTTTCATCAGGTTAGATAGTCCCGTCGAGTCCAGAATATCATTTGAAGCCTTTCCATGTTGTAAAGACATTGTAGCGATTTCTTCAGGCTGTATGAGTGTCTGTTGTAGCTGTGACTGTATGCCGTTATCCTGCCACCCAGCTTGGTCACCCGTCTCTGATGCACTTTCTGGAGTTTCATTCCAGGGCACTTGAGATATATCGTAATGCATTGTCTCACTGCTGGCATTTATCGTTGGCCCAGCTGCCATCTCAACATTGATAACATCAACATGCTCGGCCCGTGACTTGCTGGACAGTTGTAGCTCCAACATGGCTGAATCACGCAATATCATTAGATCATTCTCATTATACCATATCAGAACTTTGGAGTTCTGAAAAAGCCCACTTACCTATGCGTGCTTTCAAAGCCTCTAATTGACCCCTCTTAGGTCCTCGTTTAGACCGGCTTTCTTCAAAAATGCAGTCAACTCTAAACTCAAGACATAATCCGCATGGCTGTTCACCGTCACATTTCGATTTGCGGCGTCGACACTCTTCGCATGCGATGCCAGCCTTCTGCCTTGAACTACTTGCCATAGTCACTTAAATATCAGAAAGGGTACAAATAAGAACTTGTCATCGTTATGTCACAGTTGTCAGCAGAACACATACGCCGCTGGCGGTTTAAATATCGAGAGCATCAGTCCAAGAGCCATCAGGGCGCAAAGACCTCTTCCAAAGGGCGTACTGTATCAGAGGATCGTTAACCCAAGTATTGTGAGCCAATCCCTTGGTGCTGAAAGTTCCTGTGTGGAGAGGTGTCATAGCCTGATTTGCCAAAGAACGACAAGCTCTGCGCTAGATCCTCTGTCTCAGCGAGCACCGTTCTAGGTACTTAATCTACTGCCAAGGTTTATTGTCGGACCGGTAGCAGCCCTTGTTTTCAGCTGAGATGTCGCGAAAAGATGTGTACACAGTTACATACGAGCTCGGACAGTCAAGAAGCGGAAAGAATCCCGAGGCATCCGAGGATCGACGACGGGGACGTCCGACGCTAAGACGGCTTATGTAGAACTTATCCAGTGATCGTATTTAAATCGCTTGAGTAATATCCCAGTCGAGATAAGCCGGAATAAAGTTAATCATTCGAAGGCGTCAATTATGCGCCAAGCTGTTAGACCAGTAGGGATTATAATAGCAGTTTTTTAGTGTCACTATTTGCCTTCCAAAAACTAAAGCTAATTGGGATCTTTCAGTGTGTTGGCTTGATATGTCTCGTTGAGGCGTCATAAGCTTTAGGCATCAATCAATCACTGTTACTATTGATTTACTATGTTATTTAGAGTTGAGTGCGGTGAGTGCTCATGCTTAGCGTGGAATTCTTAGCGTAATAAAACGGCACTTGACAGGCATGGAGCCCCTTACAAATTAGGGAAAATCGGAGAAGCCGATAAAAAGCTAGGATAGACACGACTACGTAAAACAACCTAACTCAGTAACAGACATACAGCCAGCTCCTCGACCTTGGTACAAGCGAAACAAAAATTACTCTCAAGCTAGAAAACCGGACGAGCCGATAAAAACTCTTCTTATACTCCGTACGAAGCTATGATAGGAAGTGGTTACTTGAAACCAGCCTGAATCTGATATCCCTTACCAGTCTGAGTGGCCTTGAGGTTGAGTTTCATAACGCATTCGCCCGCCTCGTAAACGGAGGTGATTTTGCCACCGCTAGCTCCTTTTGTCTTTGAGGTGGGGTTCCCGAAGAAAACTTGAGTGAAGGGCTGCGTGGAACAATCATGGTTGGTTGTTCCATCGTTCCAGTTGTAGTACTCGACAAAGCCTGCTTGTCCATTCAGCATTTTGCCTGCCGAAGATGGAAGCGTCCATTCGCCGATTACATGAGACTGCCCAGTGACTGTATCAAGGAGAGTTCCTTTCCAGGTCGTGTCGCCGGTATTCTCCACAGTAATGGTGCAAAGATGAGAATAGTCCCCCAAAAGGTCAAGTGCGCAGCTGACTCCGGGGCCGCCATCGGCGCCTGGATGACAGTTCCTATGATTGGTAGTCGTTCCATTTTGGAATGAAGAAAAGGCTGCATGGACGACCTGTCGACGTCGATTGTCGGGACGCGGCTGTAGCCCCGTATACCCAACCCGATCAATCCCGTGAAAATTGAACTGCTGGGCAAAGTAGTAACCACTCTTGCGAGGTGCACCTTTCATGCTAATGGGGAAAGTGATATCGCCCAGTCCAGCCGAAGGTATGTTTGAAAATGCCCAGTTATTGTAGACCGAGGCTAAACCTAGAGAGGGGAGGTGAAGAGCTAGGATCGTCGCTGAAAGCTTCATGGTAAGTGACTAAGGTTTTGTGAGGTGTAAAGAAACAGTAGAGATGTAGAGATGATTTCGTAGACGAATACCAGGGAAGATGGATGTTTATGTTAAGGGACGAATTCAGCTCTGATGCAGCAAGGGATGACACGTCGTGGTGCTGTAGTGGCAAAAGAATTACGGAGGATCTAAAAGTCAAATCATCCCTTGAAACCGAAGGGTAAGGGAGCAACAGTGATATCCTATATCAGAAGTAAAGGGAGGCAATGGGGATTAGTTCCACCAGGACATTGTGTATTATTTGTAAGTCAAGTCGTCCTTATGGTAATAACTGTAGTAGTAATTTCTAATCGAGGCCTAACACTATGGAGGAGAGTCACTAGATCTACTCATCTCAATTTGATGCTATCGATTTGATGCCGGGTAAGGCTCAGATAGAGCGAATGTCGGAAGTCAAAACGGTTCGGAGTGGTAAGGATCAAAACTATTTTATTCCCTGAAGCTTGAGAGGAACCTTTAGCGGCTTAAGTCATAAAGAGGATCAGGGGTTGTTTAGATTGAGAGTCTGCTCTATTGTATGACTCAATGAGCTTTGATCAGCTTCTAGTGTGAGGGCTTTGAACATAATCGGAGCTCAACGTAATAAAGTTAGTTCAGTCTGAGGATACAGTCTGGGTGAAGACCAAGACTCGCCAAATCGTGCCCCGACATATAAGGCTTGAATAATACTTAACTGTACTGGCAACCTTGTGCCCCCTTGGTGAAAGTTTTAAGGTGCATACTTGATTTAAATAGAAATAGGGTTATACTATATTATTTTCTCTCAAGTAACTCCTGGTATAGAGTAACATGAAGTTATTTTAGACTAGATATTGAGATTAAATTAAGGAAAATATAAATATATATATAAAACAATTACTTTAAGAGTAATTAAAAAAGAAAGAAAAATATTCTATATAGCTC